>LPNX010404488.1:122692-173833 GCA_001517045.1 Pseudotsuga menziesii
ACATAGCCAAGCCAACCACTGCAGTCCGAAGACCAACCACTGCATACCACAGCAAAGCAATCCATTCACAGCTCTGTGAAGAAGGCAAAGACAACCGGGTGACAGTCCCAAACAAAAGGTGAAACACAGTTCAGGTCCACAAGACAACTCAGAGTTGTTCTTGGCCCTAGCATGGCCAAAACAACTCAGCAGCAACCCAAAACCAGGGTACATCAACAGCCACAAACTCACAATGAAATGATGGAAACCTTGCACAGTCTCAAAACAGAGGAGAAGCCAAACTCTTAGCGTGGACAAAGGAAAACTCAGCTAATGAGATGTGGCAATCAACAGCCAACCAACATCCACGAGCCCACAACATATGCCATCCCCAATGTAATGGCTGGAGAACTTACATAGGCAGAAAAGGGGAAAATAACAGACTCTCAACTTGTGCGCAAAGGAAAAAGACACAGCCCAGGAAAAACATGGAAGAAAGAAACACACACATAGTTCGAAATGGAAGAAAAAATTGGACTCTCAACGGCATCCAAAAATCAGGGGAAGAACGACAGCAACCCAAATCACGGGTTAAACCAACAGCAAGCCCGAATCATGGACTAAAACCACGGCTATTTCACATACATATCAGAAAATCGTGCCCTTGAGGCCGTTCTTCCAGCTCGCTGCATGCACAAAACCCAAAGGAGAACCCCCAACCGGTGTGTGAGGAAAATGATGGGAAAACTGTGTGTGAGGAAAACAGAACGACTCTTTGCGCGTCCCTGCATGAGAGTGAACCCCCCAAAAAAATGGAGAGAGAATTTCCTCATGGAGAGAATGGCGTAGTAGTGTGTGTGGTTTTCTTGCCAACGTGAGGTCAACTTGCTAGTGGAGTGTGCGTGTGGGAAAGGACTGACAGTCCTGCCACACTCCACTGCTAGTCATAACTGCCTCAACTACTCAACAAAACATTAAAGAGGTAGTTGGATAAGACAAGGAAAGATGGGAAAATCAAACAGGGTGGTGACACATGGATTTCCCCCCCATAGCCCCAAAGTTTGACATCCCCCCCCCCTATCCTTTGGAATCATGCCCTTTTCATTTTAACGTTGCACCGTCGTAGCTGGCTGTAGGTGTATTTTTAATTGATGTGCGTATTTACATGATGCCAAACTTTAATGTGCCAGACAACACAATATACCATCGACAACTATCCCTATTGCCGAAACATAAACAACCAAATCAATGGTGGGGCTTTTTCCTTTAGCTCCTCACCACGATTAATCACATTATATACATCATGCAAATGGGGTCAAAACCGGGGTGTTACAGATACAATGGCCAAGGATCCGATGTTCTAGAGCTTATGCTCAACATCAACTTGGAAGGTTCCAATTCTTATGCCCAACACTTCCAATTTTAGCTTTTCATGTGCTTTAGAGCTTCATGCTCAACACAAATATAATACTCATGTGCTCCAGAGCTTCTCGCTCAACACAACATAAAATACTCATGTGCTCCATTGCTCCTCGCTTAACAAAAAACATCTCATCAATTATGTGCTTCAGGGTTGACTCCCAACACATGAAATCATATATATATAAAATATAGTAATTTGGCTTATGCCCATTATATCAAATAAATCATCATGCTCATGTGTAGTAGGGTCTTATGCCCAATATACAAAATAAAACATCAAAGCAACATCATAAGCAATGGGGCTTATGCCCATAAGTGTTAGGTCAAAATTTGGGATATTACATCCCTCCCCGCTTAGAACAACACCGTCCCCAGTGTTCTAGGGACTTAGAATGAAATCATGAAACAAGGCAGGGTAAGCCTTTCTCATGGTGGCTTCATTCTTCCAAGTAGCCTCATTGGCCTCGAAGTGCTTCCATTGCACTTTCAACTGGACTATGGTGCACTTCCTGAGCTGCATCTCTCTCTTGTCCAATATATGAAGGGGTTCAGGCGCAAACTCCCCTTCAGGTTCCACCTGTAATAAGGACCAATGAATCACATATTTAGTATCATAAAAATATTTCTTTAATAAAGATGCATGGAAAACATTATGGAATCTTATGTGAGCAGGTAAATCTAGTTCATACGCCATTGGCCCTCTCTTGCCCAGTATCTCAAAGGGTCCACAAAATCTAGGTGCTAACTTACCACACCTTCCCAAGCTTAATGAGATTCGTTTTGCTTTTACTTTCAGGTAAACATGGTCACATATATGATAATATTTATCTTTTCTTTTCTTATCCGTGTAACTCTTTTGGCGGTCTTGTGCTTATTTAAGGTTCAGCTGGACCTTGGTAACTAATTGTTCCAAGTCCTTTAGTAATTCAGGCCCTAACATGAGCCGATCCACTGGGCTATCCCAAGTAACCGATTTTCTACACTTTCATCCATAGAGCACCTCAAAGGGACTCATCTTGGCGGAAGTCCAGTATCCGTTGTTATATGCAAACTCTGCAAGCTGCAGGTAATCTTCCCACTTGGTGGGGTTGTTCATGACATACATCCTAAGCATGCCCTCTACAATCTGGTTTACCCGTTCTGTCTGCTTGTCTGTCTGCGGGTGGTAAGTAGTACTAAAGTTCAACAACGTCTCTAATCCAGAGACTAAGGATCTCCAAAAGTTCTTGGTAAACTTAGTATCTCAATCCAAGATGATTGCCTTGGGTATCCTGTGCAATCTAAATATCTCCTTTCAGAATATGTTGGCAGTGTGTACTACTTTGTAGGTCGACTTCACTAGAATGAAGTGTGCTGCTTTTGACAACTTGTCAACTACTACAAAGGTAGAATCGTTTTGCTTCTTACTCTTAGGTAGACACATGATCAAATCCATACAAATGACCTCCCACTTCCATTCCAGAATGGGTAATGGCTACAACAACCCCAAAGGATGTCGATGCTTAGCTTTGACCAATTGAAATTCTTGACATTTTTTGATAAACAACGCTATGTCGGCCTTTAACTTAGGCAAGAAAAAGTGTTTCTTTACCGCAGATATCATCTTTTGATATCCTTGATGCTCTGAGTAGGGTGTCCAATGAAATTATGTGAGGATGCTGGACCGGATATCCCCTCCTTATGGAGTGTACAATCTCTCTTTGGACCATAGCAGTCTCATTTCGTCTACCTCGTACTCTTTTTGTTGTTGAAACAACCTGTCCTCTTGGACTTTCTTGAAGATTTCAACATAGAAAGGGTCAACTCTGTTGGTGGTTCTAATCCTCTCGTGTAAATCCGAATCGGTTTGAATGAAAGTCACCTCATATATCATATGAGCTCGTCGGCTCAAAGCATCAGCAATTTTGTTTTGCTTGCCCTTTATGTGCTTTAGCTCGAAATGCTACTCGCTAAGGAAAGCCAACCATCTGGCTTGCCTGGCATTCAGGTCTGGTTGCTCAAATAAATACTTCAAAATCATATTGTCTATTTTCAAAAAGAATTTCTTCCCCATGAGGTACTTCCTCCACATCTTCAAGGCATGGATGATGGCTGCTAACTCAATATCATAGGTGGGGTAGTTTTGTTCTTGTTATTTTAACTTCCGTGATTCATAACAGATAGCGTAATTGTTTTGCAAGAGGACTCCTTCAAGCCCTTCCTTGCTTGCATTCGAGCAAACAACGAAATCCTCATCGGGATCCACAATTTGTAGTATTAGTGCAGTCGTCAAAAGATGTTTAAGCTTTTGAAAACTTTCCTTGCAGTTGATCATCCATAAGAACTTGTTCGCCTGCTTTTGCAAAGCGGTCATGGGACAAGCTATCCTCGATAAGTTCTCAATGAACTTTCGGTAGTAAGTGGCTAATCCCAAAAATGATATAATGTCAGTGACACTGGTAGAGGTAGGGAAATCCTCTATGGCTTTAATATTTTCTGGGTCTAAAACTATCCCCTTCTCAGAGATGATGTGACCTAAGTACTATATCTATGGTTTGTAAAAATCACATTTACAAAACTTGGCGTAGAGATGGTGTTCCCATAACACCCGTAGCACTATGCGAAGATGTTCCTCGTGTTCCTCTTTACTCTCAGAGTAAATGAGGATGTCGTCTATAAAGACCAAAACAAATTTATCTAGGTATTTACCGAAGATATTGTTCATCGTACACATAAAGTTTGTGGGTGCATTGAACAACCCGAATGGCATCACTACAAACTCGTAGTGGTCATACCTCGTACGAAAGGCGGTTTTGTGAATATCCTTGTCATGAATCCGTACCTGATGGTACCTGTATCAGAGGTCCATCTTTGAAAAGATCTTGGCTCCTCCTACTTGATCGAACAAGTCATCAATCCTAGGGAGTGGGTATCGATTCTTGATGGTCATCTTGTTAAGTTGACGATAATTGATGCACATCTGCATGGTACCATCCTTCTTCTTTATGAAAAGTATCGGTGCTCCCCAAGGTGACACACTTGTCAGATATATCCCTTCTCAATCAACTCCTACAACTTTAGTTTGAGTTCCACCAACTCTGGTGCGCACATGCGGTAAGGGGCTTTTGAAGCCGGAACTGACCCTGGTGTCAGTTCTATGGAAAAATCTAAGTCTCATTTCGGTGGTAATCCTGGGATTTCCTTAGGAAATACGTCCTTGAATTCTAGGAGAACTGGAAAGTCCTCGATGTGTTGTTCTCTTTCAGCTTCAATGTCTTGGATGTTTACTGTAGAAAGGAGCAAATCGACGAAGTCGACTGGAACGAAGACCGACTTAAACAGCCGACTAAGTCGATGGGCCGACTAGTCGATCAGCCGACTAAGTCGGTCGGCCGACTAACTAGAAAGATTAGTCGGCTAACTAACAGTCGTGTCGGTTCACTGAACCGACTGGTAGTTATTTGTAACCGTTTTGTAACTTGTATATATTAGGCTGTTGAGCCAAGCAAGAACTCAGTTCAGTTCTGTGCCTTGTATGAACTCATTATAATAATATAATCTGTTTTCCTATCTGTTCTTGTCTCTTGTATCTGATTTATAGTTATGTTTTAGTATGTATTATTGGTAACCTTATGTGATCTGTGAGATTACAACATTGGTTCCATTGCAGCAGAGCAAAACCACTGTTGGGTCCCAACATGGAGAACATCGCCGAAATGCCTATGTCCGAAAAGATGTCAATCCTATCAAGTCTCACTACCTTAACAATCGATATCCAGAAGGCATTGCAGAGTTGGACTGACTTCCAGCATCATCTTGCCATCACAGCTCCAGCCATCGTTGAAGTCTGCGTCCAAAGGAGACCGACCATCCGTCTGCACAGTCCACAGCACGAGCAAGTTTGAATTATTCGACAAGCATTTAAATTTTTTGACCCCCTTGTTTCTTCGGGACGAAGAAATGTTTTGTTCGTGGGGGAGATGTAGAAAGGAGCAAGTTGACGAAGTCGACTGGAACGAAGACCGACTTAAACAGCCGACTAAGTCGATGGGCCGACTAGTCGATCAGCCGACTAAGTCAGTCGGCCGACTAACTAGAAAGATTAGTCGGCTAACTAACAGTCGTGTCGGTTCACCGAACCGACTGGTAGTTATTTGTAACTGTTTTGTAACCTGTATATATTAGGCTGTTGAGCCAAGCAAGAACTCAGTTCAGTTCTGTGCCTTGTATGAACTCATTATAATAATATAATCTGTTTTCCTATCTGTTCTTGTCTCTTGTATCTGATTTATAGTTATGTTTTAGTATGTATTATTGGTAACCTTATGTGATCTATGAGATTACAACATTTACTGCAAACAATTTGCAACCTTTCTTAATTCACTTCTTTTCTTGTAAAGCGGATATCTACCTTACGAAAACTTTCTTAGGTATGCCTTGAATCTTTACTTGATTCGCTTGGCTATATGTACACAAGATTGACTTGTGTAAGAAATTGAGCATGACATGGTGTTGTTCCAACTAGTCCATGTCGATAAGTATATCATACGATCCTAAGGGTAGGATTTTCAGGTTTATCCTAGCAGGGAAACCATTCAGGTTTACCTCACAATCTCTAACTATTTTAGAAACCTTTCATTTTGTACTTGTGGCTAATTGTACCAGCTAGGGTTTCTCATGTTTAAATCTGCCTACTTTACATGTTTCCACAATCTGAGGTGATACATAACTTCATCAAGCACCGAAGTCAATCAAAACTGAAATATAAGTGTTTGAAATCTTACCTTCTATCTCAACCATAATATCCTGATGGTCTTCCTGTCTTCCATCCAAGGCTGCATAAATCCGCGGTGTTCCAGCTATGTCCTCTACCATTGGTTCTTCTTGTAAGTTGTGCAAGGCTCCATTGGTATTGTTCTTACAGTATCAGGCATAATGGGGCCCTTGGTATTTCCAGCATTTGATTTGCATTGGGGAAACATTGGCTCCCCCATTTGTTGATGGTTTGTTAGCATTAGTGCTGGTACATATGGCTTTGTACATGTTTTGTTGAAGTTCTTATTGGCTGGAAAACTGTTGTTCTTTATTTTGTATGGTGGTGGGTTAAAAATCGATTTGCGGTTGTCCGAGAAGGTCCTAGACCTGTCTCTACTTCTGTTGATGTTCTCTTTCCTAAGTTGTCCATGCTCATAGCAAAGCCTAGCTTTGTGTCAGGTGGTGTCCAATGTTTTAGGCATGTTGAATTCAACCCTTTCCCGAAATTTAGGAGGAAGACATCCTAAAAACTGTTGTATTTTCACTTTCTCGTCCTTTATGTAAGGCACATAATGTAATAAATCCAAAAATCTATTAATGAAAGCATCCATAGTCATGGAACCCATCCTTAATTCATGAAATTATTTCACCTCTTTGTCGAAGAGCCTTTCCGACATGTATTTCTCCTAGAAAATTTTGCAAAAATTACTCCATCATATTTCTCTTACCTTCTCTTTCTTGGTATGTTTTAGGTCTCTCCACCATCTAGCTACTTTTCCATTTAAATTATAGATGGCTAGACGAGCTTTCATTTCTCTAGAGTAGTTATGTACTCAGAAATATTTGCTCATACATAGAAGCCATTCTTCAGCTTTCTCCCCTGTGTTCATCTCTCCTTCATAGGTTGGTGATTTTATTTTTCTGAACTCCCCCTGGAGATTGCCATCATTTCTCTATTTCTTTCTATAAGGAGAAAGAGTATCATCACTAGAAGTACTATGACAATCTCTTTTTAGAGGTTCAGGGGTGTGTTCTTCCTTTCCTTCTTCTCTTGGGCTGTTGGCCCGCTTATGATAAAGTTATTTCTTGAACCTGTTGGTTGAATGAGTGGGTTTTCCCTGTGGGCTTCCTCCTGTCATGTTACACAACAAGGCTTTATTAATTGCTTGTTGTTCCTTTCTTTCTTTCATATTATCATCCTTGAAACTGTGTAATTCTGCTTGAAGACTTTGTATGGTTTTCAGTATATCAGAATTTAGCTCAACCACCAGTTCTGCTTCCTGTGTGGGGGTATTCAACTTTCCTTGCCGACTGTTGTCTTCTTCTGTGTTCATGATCTGAACTGTTCTTTTAAATCTTGCAATTACAAATTTTTAATAACAGGAAAAATTTCTGTTAGTTAACAAAATTTCAAAACATACTTTATTTTCTGCAATGAATGTTTGACACACCCATTTGGTCTCTTAGTGTTTAAACTGGGCTCTGATACCACTTGTAATGTCCCCAAATTTTGAAAATGATTTTTTTTAATAGGCTAGTTAATTACTACCTAAACTGGACATTAACTTAACTTATGCGGAATATGTTGGTCATGGTTTTCTACCACGAAGTGTCGTAAGCTTGTCCTTACCAATTCTATATGTTGTTCCCTATATAGTTATTGATGTAAATATGTAATGTGTCTATCTTAGCTGAACTATATTATATGATTACACTGTTCATTGATTATTTCTTATCATGCATATGCGTGTGTTTGTTCAGTTATATCTTACTTCCTAGTTATAATAATTGTTCATTATTTATGGAAAGTCCTGACTTATCTTTAATTGTCAAGGGGTGGAGTGGCGGGACTTGTATCCCTTAAAGGACCACTTGGAGAGATAACTGGTTTTACTTGATGTTACAGGGTTTACTTAGTTCATGTTGAACTAATGCATCTTCTCTTCATTTTGTGCAGGTTCAAATAAATGGTGAGAAATTGCTACAACAGCTAAACGTTGACATGCTACCTATACTATACTACGCCATTGCTTTTCGAAGACAAAACGACCAAGGCCCTATCCTATCAATTCCTACTACTACTATTGGCATTATTGTTTACGCATAACTGGGGTTTATCAGACCTACATCTATCTGGTTAACATTATTAGTGTGGTTTAGGACTTGATAATTTTTATTCCTATGCTTAGTGTTTATAACATATGGTTGGGAATGCTTTTATGCCTGAATGTTTAAAGGCTTAAGCCATGAGACTTAACCATATTGTAATTAAATTTTTATATGCTACATGATATATATAAAGAGGCATTCATGGAATATTTCATATGCCATGAACCTTGGCTTAACTATGTCAACGATGATATGGATGATGGTTCCAATACAATTTGCATTTCCAATACCAAATTGCATTTTGGGTTTTTAAACTATAGATGTGAGGGTAAATATCACGACGTTGGTGGTGGCCAAGGTGGCAGAGTAATTTCTCCTTGGAAAATGGAAAATAAAACCCTATGTTTGGTCTATCGTGAATGGGAAAGGCATTCGTTACTACTGTGGATTGTTGCTCTGTTCGGCTCTCTGGTTTTTGTCACATCGTGGGGGTCTGGTTCATCCTACGCTTTGGAAGGTATGCTCTTCACTTGGTTTTGTAGCGTTAAAACTTTGTCATTTTTGGGTGGAGGCTTAGCATACTCCTAATCTCTCTTGGTTTGACTTTGTAGGTGACAAGGCTTCCAAGCGTGGGTCTTGGAGGACTACCAAGCTGTCTACGATACCCTTTCGGGTAAGCCCTGTAATAGCTTAGGTTGAATGCCTCTGTGTGTCTATAGTTGGTAGAGATTGCATCTCTGTGTTGAAAGGTTTAAGGTTGTGAGCACTTGGTCATGGATTCGTTTGTAAGGTTTTGTTTATGTTAAAAGGCATCCATAGATGCATATGAGATTATGGTGTTTATGATGGTTTGCGTATGGAGCCTTCGGGCCATGACTATCAATAATCAACTCTGTAATTTATTTTGGGTTGGTAGCTTAAATGTACGCTTTTGATGGTTAATGGAGACTCTACATTTTTAGTTTTAATAATGGGTTTAAAAAAATATGGCAGTGCCATTGCTTGCAATGGTACCTTTGTCGAATCGTGACTGTGTTGTTTTATTTGTACATTATAGAGAATATAAATGTATGCATTCACAGCTAGGGTTTATTCATTGATACTGCTACTAGCTTGGCAAGGTTGTGACCTTATGTAATTTGGTGTCTATTCTTAAACTCTTGTTTTGGTATTTTAATGGAGGTTTTGTGTATTGGTTTTAAATGATTCTGTTTAGCTTACAACAGTGCCATTGTCGCTAATTAAAAAAGTATTTCTCACATTTACACTAAATGGACTTGCAAGTTGCGTGTATCAAACATAATTATCCCTTTGTATGTCAAGGGGTAGAGTGGCAGGGTGTTATCCCTTGAGGGAGCACTCAGAAAGGTAAGGGTTCCTATTGCTTAAGGGGCTTACTTTGTTCGTCATGAACTAATGTAGTCTCCTATTTTCTAGTGTAGGTTAAATCGTCGATGAAATCTGTTTATGTCCGTGGCAATTAAAAGCATCCTACATCACTACATCTACACTACATTATTCATGTTTAAAGCTGGGTGAAAAGAGGACAAAAGTCCTAGGACTAACTATACCTAAGTCTTATGTTCATAGGGTTCCAAAGAGATTTATTATATGCATGTTTATAAACTTTATGGTAAGCATTTTTATGCTAAGGTTTAAAGCCTTAACTACGTTGTAATATATGCTTTGGAAACTATATGGTAAAAGGGTTTATGGTTTATGGCATATTTCATATGCCATAGCAACTTTGTAATAGTGTGACATTTGAGGGTATTATGGTTTAACATTGGTGGGTGGTGAACTATGGAACAACAATCGTGAACATAACTATAGAGATGTGGGTTTTGATTTAATGGACAGTGGTGGATAGGGTGGCGACTTAAATGCTTCTTGGGAAGTGCAGGCAGAATGCCTCAAGCACAGGACAGGGTTTGCATTTGATTCATTTGGTCTTATACTGGTTTTGTTTGGGTAGTCTCATACTTCCGGGAGCCATGCTGTGCAACTCAATAGTCCTCCCACTCTCTCATTGGTAAGCCATGTCATTGGTTTGCACAAAGTAATATTTTTTGTTTGGTTTCAATTTTTACTTGCATACTCCTGATAGTATTCATGTTGGCTTGTGCAGGTGATAGAGCATGGCTCTATCGTGGGTTGATGGTGGCTCCATAGGTTCCCTATGCAACCATTATTTGGGTAAGCCCCAAAATTGGCAAGGCCCTTACCACTTTGTGTTTGTTTTGACAGAGATTTGAACTATGGGTGTGGAAATGTATCACTGTGTAGTTTCATTGGTTGGGTTTTGATAGTTGTTGGTGCATCCAATGGATGCGACTGTGTAGTCTTCTCCATGACCCTACCATATGTAAACGTTTGGGACAAACAAGAGTTTGAATGATCGAAACTTGGCTCGACTCGATGTATAAATTCGTCGTTTTACAATGCTCTGTAATGGGTTTTATTTACTCTTTAATGGAAGTTCTTTGTTTATCTTTATGGTGTGTTTCGTTATTGACAGTACCATTGTGTGCAATGGCACCGTGGATGGCCTGAATGTGTATTTTATGCAATGTATGATTATGGTGGTAAAATCGTAGATGTAAGAGTTTAATTTAACGTTGTGTCTGGGTCTTACCTTACGGTTGTGAGCATTGGAGCTTGGATCGACCCTTGGCATGGACACACATCCTGTAATTATGTGTTTAGATTATTATAATGCGACTGTGCAATGGATGTAAAGAGCATAGCTCTATTTTGTTTAGACTGTTAGTTATGTGTAAGTTCTTTTGGGCATCCTGATAGGTGAAACCCTTATTGTATAATTCACAGCGGTTTTGTTTTGTTTTATTAGAGCCTACATGATTCGATCCTGGGATGTTTGATGAATTAGACTTGTGGTTTGGTATTTTTGGTTTAGACATCTCACATGATTCTATCATGGATGCATTTCGATTAAAATCAACAGAGGTGTAAGATTTGGTTTTGTTAATGTGAGATTATGTTTTTATCAACGAGATACCACTAGCGCGATGCACAGGGAATGACTATGTACCGATAAATTTGTTTATGTAATTAGTTAGTTAAAAAATTTGTTTATTGTTTTGTTTTTATGATATGAATACATGTATCGACCTATAGCCAAACCTTCACAGGTTTCCATGCCTGGTTGGGTTAAAAGATTTGGAATGAAATTATGAAATCCCACAGCCAATCCTGGACAGGATTCGATGGCTAGGTTGGGTTAATAATACTCAGTAGTGTTTAATGTTTTCGTAGCATGGATTCATAATGTTTTCGTAGCATGGATTCATAATGTTTTTTTAAAGGTTTTGATTGGCGTTTCGATATGATGTTTATGATTTATTTATTATGTGGAAAACGGTAGCATACTCGCTGACAATAGGAAATCTACCAACGTTTGGAATATATGTTGAAAGTTTGATTTGAATGGTTTTAAGAGATTCAAGCTATGGTTAGTTTGTTTCCTTTAGTTTGTAGTTTATTAGTTATTTAAATGTTTTGTTCATAGGTTTAATCTTAAGGGCTCAAATATTGGATCTTTGGTTTGTATGTTTATAATTTTATAAATGGTTTATCTTAATGATTCTTTGGTTTACTTCACATTTAAAGTTTGAGCAGAAATTCAATAGCTAGTCTATTTTGAATAACTAGAGTCTTAAATCTAAGATATGAGTGTTTAACAATTTAAAACAATACTGAAAGAATATAAACTGTATTTTCCTATCTAGGGAATAATGGTTGAGTTTAAATTTTGAAGCAAATAAAGCAACCTGTAGCATAAAATCTATTCCTAGGGTTTATGTAGAAATAGTTCAGACTGAGATTTTGTGAATAAATGAAAAGCCTAGCTGAAGTATACATTCAATGTGCATATTTCTAAACAAGATTATAAACCCTACTTTAATAAAATATGTAAGAACTATAGAGAAGGTCCTCATACTTGCAAGTTGTAGTTATTTAATGGGTAGAACCCTACACACTCAAGCACACAGAATTAATAAGAACATTGACAATTCTAACCTCAGATCTGTTTACCGAATAACTTGGGAACTACCACGTTCCACCCAACAATGACCCAAAACTGTTCCTGGTTTCAATCCGGATCCCCCCGAGCTCGTTCCAACATGCAAGTAGTCTAGAGCTCCTAAAGGTAAGGCTTCACCTATCTGGAATATCAGGTTCTGCACCAGGTTACTTTTCTTTAGGAAAATGCTCTCCAAAATTCCTAGGAAAATAATGATAAGATAGAATAGAATGGGGATGCCCAAGCCTCTTTGTGGCTTGGGTCTTTATAGACAATATTTAGGAAAAATGACAGTTAAATTTCAGTTATATCAAGAATCATTTATTTTCTTGAAATAATATTTTACTTGATTTATGTGAAATTAATATTTATTTAACTTAACTTAGGAACTCTTTGACTAGTTCCTATTTTGACTCTTTAGGTATTAAATATTTATTTAATCATTTACTAAATAATAATACATAGGTTATTTATTTATTATTTATATTTACTATTATTTCTTTATAACGAATACATATGCTTACTCTTTTATTCATAACACACACACACCCACACACACATATATCATTGTTAACATTTTATTTTAGGTATTATATAGCATGATCACAATCACATGGTTCTTTCATTAGCTTATAATCATTTCTTTTATTAAGGCCTTCAGGTAAGGTTAGTCAACTAAGTTAGGCAGCTCTAAACCTCCTTGCATGTTGGATTACCTCGTATATTGTGGTAGTTCTTCAGTACTTGATGAGAAACATAAATTCAAAATTTCATTTAATCAACTTAAAAATAAGTAAGATGAGGTCGATGTTTTATCAGAGTCGTTTTCACTCAACACAATTAATTTTTAGTAACTCCTAGCATTATTCAGAGCCCACACTCAATGCTAAAAGCAAGGAGTTACACTTAGTTCAATTCAATAGCCTCTCACTCAACACTAATGCTAGGATGTACTTGTATACTACACCTAGGGATACAATGGCCAAGGATCCGATGTTCCAGATCTTATGCTCAACATCAATTTGGAATGCTTCAGGGCTTATTCACAACACTTCCAATTCTTATCTTTCATGTGCTTCAAAGTGTATGCTCAACACAAACATTTTATAACTCATGTGCTCCAGAGCTGGCGCTCAACACAAACATCAAATACTCATGTGCTCCAGAGCTTGCGCTCAACACAAACATCAAATCACTCATGTGCTCCAGATCTCGCACTCAACACAAACATCAAATCACTCATGTGATCCAAAGCTCATGCTCAACACAAAACATCTCATCAATCATGTGCTTTAGGGTCCACGCCCAACACATACAATCGCATACATGCTAAATAAACATATGCATTGGCTTACACCCAATATATCTAACAAATTATCATAATCATGGACAGTGGGGTTTTACGAACAATATACAAATGCAAATATCAAAGTATCATCATATGCAATGAGACTTATGCCCATTAATGTTAGGTCAAAATTCGGGATAGTACATTTACCTGCGTCCTTCACATCCCTTCAATGCATTATCAGCTCTACCTGCCTCTACCTTTGCCTCCATTTATGTTTTTATTGTGTTATCATTTCATAGTTGGACAGTCTTCTGAATGATAATTTCAATTCCTGCCACAACAATTTACATGGGATAGAGTCAAGCTTATTTCCATTAGTGCTACGATTCAATCTGCAATTATTCCTTCAGGTATGTTTCCCAGTTCCATATTTCATGTTTCTAGCCTACCATGATCTTGATCCTTTTCATGAGTGGATTTGTTTTTATTGGTTTATGAATTACTTCCTAGTTGTGGAAATCGATGTTTCTCCATTGTTTCTCCACTTAGGTTTTCGTTACTGTGCACTTAGTATCAGGCACATAGTTCTCATTACGCTCTGGTTGAGATTTATCTTGTTTTAAACTCGGATACTCTATGAGACACATATGCTTGTCGTCTCTTATTTATGGGTGGCTATATTTATTATTGAAAAACTATCGGTATAATTTTTCACTGTCGTCTGTGTATTATTGTCCTGGTTTAAATATCTGGGCTATTTATTTTAATGAATGCATATAGTAACACCACTTTTGGCCTATGTTTTCTCCTTCTCCTATTAATACTTTAACAAAATGGGAGTCTTAAAGTTTTCTGGTCATAATTTTGGAGAAAAAATGGAATGGGTTGGAATCATCCTGCAACTGGTGGGTTATTTCAAATCATAGTTTCGCCGAGCTTCTGGTTTGGTGAACCAAGTTGTCGATGTATATGGTTTACAACGTATGGATCTTCAGGTCGGTGGGGGGTTTTGTGATGCATTTTCTGTGCGAATCGATGGGTTGGAGTTCTTTTTAAGTTTTATGGAAAAATTATATTAATATACCTTAAAAATTGCATTCACAAGTGCCAAATTATATTAATATACGACAAAAAGAGTAACACAAGTGTTTATGAGATTAAGAATCTCTGTAGAGCTTTTAGGAAGTCTCTGACTTTTATAGCAAAAAAAATACTAATTAACTGAATATAATTGCTTATCCAAGTCTATTAAAATGTATCTCGCAACCAAATTTTTTTAGAAAACTGCTAAAAATATTTAGGTGTAAGATATGGAGCACATAAATCGCCCCATATCAAACCTCTAGAAACTGCGCATTTGCCTCCATATCCTGCAACTAGAAACTGCGCCCTTGCAAGCGGGCAACATCCTGCCTCTTGTCTACTCTATCTTTCACCCGCACCCTCTGTTCCCTCCTGTTCTATGTTGAAAGGTTATGGGCCCACGCAATATGTACACGATCATATCCAAGAACACACATGATGTGACCACCACTTACCCCTAATGGCACATACTGAAGTCTAACACCCCTCTCGATTTAATGCATGCACTATCACGATGGTTTGAGATTTGAAAATAAACGATCTGAATTCATTTCAATTTTGAATCTAGTGGGAGGGAATTTATTTCAAATTTGAATCTAGTAAGCTGGAAGAACTTGTCACTAGGTCTTGTATATCACAAGCACGATGCAGCTGGAAATGATGAACTCGATTACCTTCACGAAGTTGGAAGTCGAGAAAGTCCACCATGGGCATGTGGTGTATGGGATGTTGTGCTCGGAGGAATTTGGGATAAGCGGACTCATAACCTTGCCGGAAGCCGGTAATGGCCCTGCTCTCAGGCTAGCGATTTACTGTGTCGTTGTTTACCAGGGAAAAAGCAAGAGGCCTTACTACAAGGAGCCAATGTGGCCTTCAATGAGCCCTATTTGAAATACTTAGCTGACTGTAGCATTCTAATTTGTATTGACAACCCTGCCAACATTGTGTTTATCATGACTAGAAAGGAGAAGCGGACCGAGAGCACCAAGCTTATCTTGATTAGAAAGATTCACAACTTTGTGAAAATACTAATGCTTATATTGAATTAGTGGATCTAAATGTTATTAAGATTTTTTTTTGGGTTGAGGGAATTGCACTCTGGAACCAAGAAAGGAAAGTAGATTGATATAAAAATTTAGATCATTTAAATTAATCCATTTAGTGAAATTTGTAATCCATTTAACTTAACTATTTTCATGACAATCTTCTTTCACAGAGAAGTAAGTTTGGATGGTGGGAAAGAGGTAGGTTCAACCACCAATTGATTGATCGACGATGAGTTCATACATTGGATGTTTGAATGAACATGGGTTGGCGGAACACCTGCACAAGCCATATAAAATCGGGATTGGAACAACTACTCACGGTTTTGATGGGTGCCTGTAATTCAATCAAAATATGTCCCGTAGAAGAAACTCAAAGTATGTTAGAATTATTGGCTTCCAAAATGATTTGTCAAACCAAAACTACTCAGAAAAACAATTGTAGACATTGTAGTTCAGAGCAACAATTGCAGACATTGCAGTTTAGAGGATATGTTCATTCATGACAACATTAGGGCATGCTGTGTTTTTGTTGCTTTTCTTATTTGTTTGCTTCCACGTTAAAAGAGTGAAAAGCATGTCTTGTTCCTTCGACACCACCACCCTGTCCATCCCCACATCAATTCCATTTCCACACTGGCATAACCCCCTTCCATTCGCGAAGTGAGTTGAGAATCCCAGAAGACACTTACTTCCAAATTTGGCGATATCAACATTAAATATCTAGAAAATGTTGGTATATAATTTGATTTTACCACTTTCCCATCATGTTTTTTTTGAGAGGTAAGGGAGGTGAGATGAGATATTAATTTATTTTAATATGTGCATGCAAGTTCTATAGCCAAGTTAAAGTTATTTTGGAAGAGGTTTACAGATATGTAATTTCAAGAAGTGTTTCGTTTTAAAATGTAATTTAGTTATGTTTTTTTTGAGAGGCAAGGGAGGTGCGATGAGATATTAATTTATTTTAATATGTGTGCGTAAATTCTAATAGCCAGGTAAGTTATTTTGAAAGAGGTTTACATATACGTAATTTCAAGAAGTGTTTTTTTAATGTAATTTAGTTTTAAATTACAATTATAAATATATTTATATAGATTTCCATATATATTTTGATAATTTTATATAATACAATTATATACATATATTTATATAAATTTTCATTATTTTATATATATATTTTTAAATTTAGATATTTTTAAATGACATTTATTTGATTTCAATCAACAATGTTGTTATAATTTTAATAATAATTGATTATGATTCATATTATTAATTTTTAATAATTATTAAGTTGTACAAACTTTTCTACAAATTCTACTTTTGCACCAAAAAGCTTAGCATCACTTTCATATCTCCATTTTTACACCACTATTTGAAAAATGGTGTTAAAGTGGGACTAAAATGCCCATTTTCTTGTATTGCAACATGTAATAATAATAACAGTAATATTATAGATATTAAAGATCTACCCATACACTTTTTTATACATATGAATGAAGTTTGGTCTACCTTTCTTGAATAAGTTATCTTCGTTTGTATCTTTTTATTATTAAATAAGTACCTTCCTTCATAGCTAAATTAGTTAATCTCTTTATAAGAAAAAAAAAACCCTAATTTCATTATTTGTTTGTGAAAAAAACATTATTTTGTTTCTTAAAAGAAGTGAAGTCCTACGCTTCTCCTTCTTATTACATTTTTAGTGAAAAATGATTTTACTCTGTATTTATATTTATATTAAAATGTTTTTTTTATTACTTTAAACTTTAAAACTAATTATATACTTTTTATTTAAAATTCTTCATATTACATAAGATTGATAATGTGTATTTGTGTTTATATTGAAATTATGCTTTTTTATTATTTTAACTTTGAACTTTTAAAAATAATGTTAATATCTTATTTAATAAAAAATACAATTTATATGTTTTATAAAATTAAAATTAGTTTAAAATAAATTTCTATGTTAAAGATTTTATGTTTTAATAATTTAATATTCATTTCATAAAACCTTATTTATAATAATTTAAATAAAAATTCATATTTTTAACATAACTGATTAAAAAATTGAAGGAATATTTCTCTTCATAACACTAATAGAAATTTAGACATCTTTATTAATATTATTATTATTTTCACACTTTATTTTTCCTACCTTAATAACTTGTAACCATTTATTAAATCTTCTATTAAATTATCTACTACTAGTTATGAGTTATTATAAAAACCGAAGATAAAAATTTGAATATTTATACTAGTTTAAATAATATGAGTTGTATATAGCCCGCATGGGTATGGTTCATTGGCGGTTCAGTTGTTATGAAGTCACTTGTTGTAAATTGGAGGTCACGAGATCAATCCCACCCGAATTTACCTGAGTCCCATGTCTTGCGGCGGGTGTGGGGCACCTAAGGTTATAGTGGTAACGGGAATGATAGATTAAATAAAAGTCACTCAAAAGATAAAAGGATAGATTAAATACATAAATTCTTGATTTAATACACAAATTCTTGATTTAAACATTAGTGGTAAATTTTCTTCATAATATTGATATCATTAAATGTATTGCCACAACTAATTATTATCATTTTCAACCATTATAGTCCTCGTTATTATTATTATTATTAATGTTTTAAAATCTTGTAGTTTCTTATGTTGTTTTAAATGCCAGTAAAAGTCTTATTATTAATGTTTTAAAATATTGTAGTTTCTTATGTTGTTTTAAATGCAAGTGAAAGTCACTCAAAACATAAAAGGATAAATTAAATACACAAATTCCTGATTTAAATATTCGCGGTAAAATAAAGAAGTAAATTATGTTAATGATATTGATATCATTAAATGTATTGCCACAACTAAATATTATCATTTTCAACCATAGTAGTCGTTGTTATCATTATTATTAATGTTTTAAAATATTGTAATGGACTCTAAAATTTAATATGAATATTTAGTAATTATATTCATGTCCAATTGTACTTATGTCAATTTAATCCATATTTTTTTTAATTGTGAATTTACATTAGATCTTTCTTTATATTGATTTTTTTAAACCAATCTGTCTTCTTCAAGTGACATATATTAAAGAGTGGTCTCTCTCAAGGGAAGTTGTTTTAATGGTAATGATGAGTGGATTAAGCAACTTGACAGATGAATAAGGGGAAGCTCAAAAGAATAGTTGGAGTTGTCACATGTGGCACTATGGAGTTGGATTTTGATGTCTAGAGTTGAAACACATTATACAACCTGATGAGAACTTTAACTCATTTATTTATAGGCTATGTTTAGTGGTTATTTTTACCCATGAATCGAAAAGTGGTGCTACCGGTAGCATCCCCTTTTTGGGGGGGGGCTAAAATTACAACCATTTGAAAACCCCAGTTGGTGTTGGTGCAATCAAAATCCTAAATAAACCCCTTAGTAAAAAAAACTATCCTCTAAAATCACCCTCATTTTAATTCAGGGTTGAAATTATGTCTTGTTTATAATTGTGGTCTTCACATATTATGCCATTACAACTAAAATACCAAATAAACTCTCAAATCAAAAAGATATATTATTTGTAACATCCCTTTCTTCTATTAACAAGAGCCACGTGGTATCCGCGAGATGTAGAACAGTTGGTGGCAGGGTTTGGTTAAGACGCCCCCTAAGCTGGAAGGTCATCGGTTCTAATCCCGTCGGATACCAAAAATCCAACCATGTTAAGGGTTGGTGCGGTCCAGACCGGGTGCGATCCCCGGGTGATTTTGACGGCTTAGATGCCCCTGGTTCGTGGCCACTCAGCGAATGGAAACCCTGCTAGTCAGGGGGGTTCCACCACTTTGCCAAAAAAAAAAAAACAAGAGCCACGTGGTGGCAATGTTCCCAACATTGTCACATGTTGTTGCACACTAACTTGAAAGTTTCATAAAGATTAGCATCCTTACTTGTATCTAATCCTTCCATGATCAACACCAAATAAACAAAAATGTTTGTTTTATATATATAGTTTTTTTTAGGTTTTATTTAAACTTTAATAATGTAAATAGGTTTGGCAGATGCCAACAATTATTTTCTTCCCAACATTGAGATTCCTTGCAGATATTTTGCATTGATTCTACTATCAAAGTTGTCTAAGGCTTCTAGGATAGGCATAAAAACTACCCACAACATTTAGGTCATCAAGATACAAAATATCAACACCGTTGGACAAAATCCTAAAAACAAATCCTAAAATCAACACTGTTGGACTGGCTCACATAGTTGGCCCTCAAAATAGCGCATTCAAGCTTCTTAAAAATCCATATCCTCAGCAAACATGAAATCCCATCCTCCAATTTCGATGCAAAGCAATAGGAACCTGAAAACAAACTTAGGGAAAACAACCCTATATTACAAATATCAAGAAGGAGAACAAAAAAACAGTAGCCTACATATCAAACAAACCTGAAGTGTATGAAACAAACCTGAAGTGTCTTGATAGTAACAGTGAGGCATGTGCCCAGCTTGACAGTGGCAGTACCATTCTCTTCTATCCAACATTTGAAAACATAGCCGAACCCACCTCGACCTAGAACACTCTCTGGCCTAAAGTTCCTGGTGGCAGATTTCAGCTCATTGAATGTGAATTTCAACAACTGGGATGATATTTTTAATTGCTCCTCTAGCATGGGAGTAGTTGGAATGCTCTCTGTACTGGCAGTGCTAATCGAAGGACATGTCTGGGAAGTTGGCAATGGTTTGCCATTATCATTGGGATTTTTGGTTTCATCTATGCATCAATGCGTCGTCCAAAAAAACCCCATCCATAAGTCAGCTTTTCAAGAATTCAAAAACCAAAAATTCAATTGCAATTACAATTTTAAGAACAAACCCTTTTAAATGACATAATAATCTTTAAATGACATAATAATCTATTAAGATTCACGAACCAAATTCAAGACAATTTAAAATAATTGAAGATCATTCAAAACAATTTAAAATATTTTCTGGTTCATCAACCAAAATGATCAAAAAAATTTAAAATATTTTCTCATCCATCAACCAAACAACCAAATTTAATTTGATACAAATAAGAATTAAGGATCCCTCTATTTTCCATTTTGTTTTTGTTTTCTTTCTCTCACTAGGCACTCAACCAGTATGTCATTTTGTAAAATGAATTTAAAAAACATTCCTCTTCTTTCATTTCTATAAACTCATTTTAAATACATCATCTATAATTACGCTGCAAGAATAGGTTGCAAAGCACACTTAAATGCCCGTCGTTTTCTAAAATACAAAGCTACATAAAATACTAAATTACATGATAGTGTTGTCATGCTACAGGGTAGCGATGGTGAGTCCAACTTCCCGATCAAAGCTTGAATAGTTGCATCCCTGTATAGGGGTTTGAATTTGTGAAACATTTTTGTTTTAGTGTAACGTTTTTGTGAAACAAAGAATCTAATATATAATAAAATTTCTAGGAAAATTCATGAAAAGTTACAATAACCATGATTTTCAAAGTTACTATGGAATTGGTAATTTTGTGGCAATTCTTTGCATGATGCTATTTTGGCCGAAATGACCTTGGATCATGGCTGGTTTCTATTTTTCAACAAATTAAGAGCCCTTTCCTGTACAATGTCAATTATTTAGCCTTTAGGTGGTACATTTCCCAGAAAAACAATTTAGTTCGTAATTGCTCAAACAAGTTTATTAAACCCTCTCCATCCCAGTCGCGACCCGACCCCAGCCAAACCCCACCTTAGGTTTTGTCGAGATTCTTCACTGCTCATAACAAGAAAACTATAAGCTCATTACCAAGGATGAGAGAGTCGTGAAGACTGATAACTGGTTAAAAGTGCACTCCCAACCAAAAAAAACAAAAAGTGCTATATTTTGTTTAACATACACATTCAGACTTCAAAGGTGGTTTCCATTTTATAGGTTGGCTCATTTTTAAAAGAGGAGCACAGTATTAGTGTTACAAAGAAGGAATCAAAGAAAAGGAAGTACCCTACTGAGACATTGGACTCTAATTTTCTGCAGGAGACACAGAGTAACAGTATTGACATTGATAAGAACAACACTGGATTGACAAATACAGAACCAGAGAGAGAGGAGAACCAACCTACTGATACACTTAAATCCAATATCCCGCATGAGGCACACACAGAGATTAACACTCTGGATGAGGATAAGAATAGCATTGGTCCATTCCATGATGAGGAACAAAATGGAAGTGAATTTAAAACTGGCATGTCTTCATTACTTTCTCAACTGGGAAGCATCGAGGGTACTGAAAGAAAAAAAGACTGGGGTGGGAAAGAAAATCAAGGTCCTATACACTACAAAAGAAGTTTGTCAGGAGAATTTGAAATTCAGAAACTAGAAATTCCTCCCAGTAAGTTGCTCGAAACGATTAACTAAAAAAAAGTAATACAATTGTATCAGCTTGGGAAGCAATTATCTTTTAAGTATCTTCAGGTTTAAGTATAGAGTGTGTTGCTAGTGACCCATCACCTGGTGACACAAATAATTCAAAAGTTGAGGGGAAGTACCCTTAAGTGTATTAACCAGCTTTAAAGCCTTGACACAGATTTCAGCTGGGTAATCTGCGACACCCCTTAGACCATCACCGAGATGCGAATCCCGCTTTGGTAAACTAACACCCATAGGAAAAACCCCCATAGACCAACATTCAAATGATACAAAGCAGCTTATATCCTCCATGGATTCATAATCTAGGAAGACAACAACTACAGATTTTATCCGAGGATATCTGAAGTCAACTTTTTAGTGATTTATTTATTCATTTGCATATAGTTTTTCCACACAGAATCAGAGTCTTCATGAAATTCTATCCCTTAAATTTGATATAACACATTGTTTGAAATTCCAATTTCAGTCAGATAATTTATTCGTTTAGTTCGGAAAATATAATACAAATTGGGTATTCTATTAAAGCTGGGACAATGTCCAGAGAATAAATCAGGCAAGAGGAGATGATCTTATTAATATTTCTGGCTTAAGCACTCTTGAAGAATATATTGTTTATTCATTTGAATTGGCATGAAAATGAGTTTTAATTGAGTTAAAATATAAAATATATTATTTGCCAACCCGATTTCCCATTATTCTTCTCTATTTCGTGCATCCACTTACAATTTCCCTGGACGATGCAAGGCCAAACTGGACGCCTGTCAAAGCTGCTGCGGAAACCGGGCGGCTTCTTCCATCGTGCCAGTAAACGAAGTGACTGACTTCTTCACTCACTGGTATTCCAGTAACATCGTGCAAGTAAGCAAGCAAGCAACTGGTATTCCTCGTCTTCTAAGTCTGTAGGTGAAAAGCAAGCAACCAAACAACAAAGCCAGCGGAACAGAAAAATAAAGTGAAGATTGTGTGCCACAAACAGTAGAGGTGGTTGCCGCGTGACAGTTGATATGCGCGTTACTTGAAGTGTGTTGTGGGCGGTGTTGCAATGGAATCAACAAAGTCTCGGCACAATGGTTTTGGTTGTTTGTAGATCGTAGCTGCAGCTATGTTTTACATAAAATATTGTGATGAAAGTATAATGAATGAATGAAAGCTCAAAGGGATTTGTATTTTCTATATCGATGTCAAACTGTGCAGTTTCCTTTAAAGAGAATATATAAGAACATGGAGAATTATAATAGAATCCATAAAATATTAAACCAATTTGATGGATCTTTATTTTGGTTAATGACTTCAATGTTGGGCTTCACCACATGATTCGTAATATGAAGCATAATGATCTCATGACAACAAGATGCCTTTCTGGCTCATAGACTGAAGCGTATTTACATCCGAGGATTATACAGGAGCTGGGGTAGGTTGAGCATAAGATGCAGCAACATGAAAATTACTAAATACAGAATCCCAAACAGGGACTAGTTATGTATATAGCTAAAATCAAACAAATTAACTTGTTTAAGGCCAATTCTACTGATTGACCTATAATTCTTAGCCTTTACACTGCATTTTGTCCAGGGATTCTGCAAGACCATTTGGCACTTGTTGTGATATGTTTGAACAAAGTAAAACAAGATAGTTTTAACTTTCAAAAGTTACAAACAAATGATCTTAGGTTGAGAAGTTATCTATGGAAAATAAAATTCAATAGAGCTCAGAGAGAATATCTCAATAGAATTGCTGAACAAAATTTCTCTGTGAGATCAGAAAAATCTATTTCAAATTGGAACTGAATTTTGCCCATTCTTAAAATAACTCAGGACATGCTTTAACAAAATTTCATATAGTCAATTTAATTAATCTTCTGAGAAATGATCACTCCCTTCTGCTCAAGTTTGCAGAATATTGCAAGGTACTTAAAGAGAAACCCAAAAGGGAAAAAACTAAATTACAGAAATAGACTAAACAGTAATACAATAACTAATTTCAAATAAGAGTAAATTACATCTTGGGAAACCTTTAATGTAGGTAACTCTATAATTTAAGAACGTAAACATTGAAACTCACAGATATACGAGGACTTTAATTTGACTAATATTTGTACAGAAATTACATTTGTACAACATGGAAAGTGGTTTCATTGAGGAAGCCGCAATCGCACTTGAGGTTAGGATTCATAGACGGATCGGTAATGGGCGTGCTGCAGATGGCTCGTCCAGTGCATGGACCTCCAATAAGGTTCCATGTATTAGAAGATTGTGTATTGATATTCCACTTCTGAGCAAGTGACTCTAATACAATAACAAAAAGGAAATGAGTTCAACAACAAAGGTTGATAAAAACAGAAGTCACGAGACTGCTTGCATCCTGTGCTATGATAATTATTTTTTCAGAATTATATTCCATGGTTACCTTCTTTTGGGTCTGTGACTGCTGCTGTTTGAGCTTGCTGAAGCAAATTGAGACACCCAATATTGAGAAAAGTGCACAGAAGCCAAATCTCATCAACTAGAGAGGAGGAAGGGAGAATTAGAGTCTTGGTGCTGCTAGTGTAACTGCAGTGGAGGAGGGGAGAATTATCAACTAAAGGTATGAAATAAAAAGACTTATTAAAAGAATTTGCTACTACATTTAATACCTTTGACATGCTTGGTTGGTTTCTTTGCAGTAGTCCATTGGATTCGATAGGGCTTCCACCACCCAGGTCTGTGTACTTCTGCTCTTAATATCCACCATGCATTTTACTGTGGATTCGTTAGCAAGACCACCACCCAGCTTTGTGTGCTTTATATCCACTATACTTCTTTTGGAGGACATGCAGGTTGATCGACTGTTCCGTAATAGCTAGTGGTTTGCAATTGCCTATGCAAAAAATTAAAACTCAATAAAAATAGATTAAATTTTTGTTATAGCCTACTTAAAACTCAATAAAAACAGAATAAATGTTGTTATAGCCTACCTAGGAATCCTTTTAAGGATGGTAGAGATTTGACTACTTAGAAAACTCTAGACTCAAGTTCTATTTCAATGGATCCAACTTGAGGATGAGCTTTACCAGCTTTGAGAGAGCAACTACTACATCTCAAATAGGCCATGAAGGACATAAAGACAAGCCTAAACATAGAGTGGGGATGAACCTTTTTTTATTAGCTAGAGGATAAATTGCTAATGCTTGTTGGGTGGTTAAGTTAATTCCTTCAGTATCAAAGTTGGAAACCAACTTTTCCTTCTAAAATGGTACCCACCTCTCTTTTGGAGTTACACATTTGGACTTGAAAAGTAACTTATCCTCTATAGGAAGGGTAGAAAAGCAAAAGAAAGGCAATGAAAGTGAGGGCACGACTCCATATACCATCTTTCTAGGTAAAATTTTTGTTCATTATAGAAAGTGCCATATTCAAAATATGACATTTTCCATTCCATAGGTCCATTAAGAGTTTTGAATCACCTATAAATTATAAATAAAATATATACGAAATTTAAATTTTGCAAACTTAAATAAATAAAATAAACACTTAATGTACATAAAAATTTAGATAATTTAAATAATATATTAAATTTAAGATCAAAATAAATCTATATATATATTTCTAAATTTAGCTTAAAATCAAAACAATAATTATATTTAAAAAATTAATAATAAATCTTATTAAAACTTCCAACCCACTTATCAAAATATTATTTTTTATTTTTATACTATTACATATAACTCATTAACTTTATAAATGGATACCCAAAATATTTTCACCCTTAACATTCACAATACCTTTTAACACTCATTTTCACTAACATTGCAAACGTTTAAATTGATTTTTTAAAAGAAAGCTATCATTACATTCCTTTTTTTAAAGTAGTAATTAATTTGAAAAGTATTAATTAGCTTTGAGTTTTGTCTCTTAATAAGGGCATTAATTGTGCTATTAGATATGTACAATACCTTTTAACACTCATTTTCACTAACATTGCAAACATTTAAATTGATTTTTCAAGAGAAAGCTATCATTACATTCTTTTTTAAGGTAGTAATTAATTTGAGAACTATTAATTAGTTTTGAGTTTTGTCTCTTAATAAGGGCATTAATTGTGCTATTAGATATATACAATACTTTTTAACACTCATTTTCATTAACATTGCACACATTTAAATTGATTTTTCAAGAAAAAGCTATCATTACATTTTTTTTAAAGTAGTAATTAATTTGAAAACTATTAATTAGTTTTGAGTTTTATCTCTTAATAAAGGCATTAATTATGCTATTAGATATATGCGTGTTCACTTCCGGGCAAAAAGAACAAAACAAATGAAGTATTCAATGATTCTACAGATATTCTAAAGGGATGCATATTGACCAAATATTCAATTTTGTGAATTCGTTTCTTTCTTTAATTTTTAATTCCCTCGGGCCTTGAGACAAGGCGAGGCATGGCGTGGTTGTTGCAAAGTTTTGTTTATTAAAGCCAAACGTCTTATTCACAATTATTTGAGGGAAAAAGGAAATTTGGCTATTTTAAGCGACAATTATTTGAGGGAAAAAGGAAATTTGGCTATTTTAAGCGAGGAGGGAATTTTCTTTTACATGCATCGCGGCTGAGCCAAGTAAATGAAATTGGTGAATTCTATTTCTAGCCAGACGTGGGTGGCCCTTAATTAGTTCTTTGTTAGGAGAATATTTAGTTAGGAATAATCCAAATACATTGCATATCATTGTTGTTGAAGCTGCTATCCTTTTTGCCTGTTTACGAGGAAGAAGCCCACGCTGTAGCCTCTGCAACCTTTGCAACAAAACCCTCATGCGGAATGAATACTTCATCTGTTCATTTTCTCCCGTCTATGTGCGGATTGGCACAGAACTCAACGATCTGTCAAAGTGTGATGGCATTAATTACAAACAGGATAAAATAGAGGAGGGAGTTGGAGGGACAATTTACTCTTCATTTCTTCTTTAATACAACCAGCCGTCAAATAATCTACATAAAAAATTATTTGTTCTAAAACAAATCTTCACAACAGGTGGCGGATTGGAGGACCGACGATAGCAAGTGGAGTATGCCGTGGTAACTGCCCTTACCCGTCACTAGTTTATATAGTAATCGAGAGGCCTGGGTGGCTAGCTGATTTTTCCTTGCATTTTCAGTTGGAGAGAATGCTGAGCTTGGCGATCAATTTCCTTATAGGGCTGTAGTGTATTCCGTAAGTTTTCTGGCTCGACTATGTCTGTTTTCTTCTTGACGTGTTAAATTCCTGAAATATGTTCCAGCATTACGCCATTTTTGTCTAGGCTATGGAGTGTTTGTTTTTGTGGAATCCTGCATCAATCTCAACTCGTTTTAAAGTGTTCTTGCTCGATTTGGTCGCTTCTTTATATATTTCCTCAAGCTTCGGCGAAATTCTCTCCATCCTTTCAGTCATTGTCGCCATAATTATTCATTTCTCAACAGTTCTTCCTCTGATTGCAACAATGTTTGTTGCAATCTACACAAGTTGCAGACATGATGTCAGATTAGACTCTGACAATTTATTTACATTACTGAAGGATATGCAAAGTATTACCTTCATTCTGAAAGAACTTGTGTTTGTCAAACTACATAAGAATTGAAAGAAAACAACACACAAATTTGTTAGTAGCTTACCCAAAGGCATTGCGCAAAACAATGCACTCATTATGAAGGAATTCAGGAGCTTCCATACAACCACTGGCCCAAGCCAGGAGACAAAGGCGCACACAAGCGTCATAGGCAATAAGGGCTTGCCATGCTCCTTTCCCACTACACTCAATAAATTGCAAGCATGCTGTTGTCAAGATGCAGAGAAGATGAGAAATACAATCTATCTGAGAACGAATTATTGATCCACATTAACAATAATAAAAGTCTTAAGACATCCTGCGCATGGGCCAACTTCTTTACAACTGCTAGCCCATTCACAGAGATAAAGGCACACACAGGTCGCATAGGCAATAAGGGCTTGCCATGCTCCCTGCCAGTACACTCAATGAATTGCAAGCACATTGTTGTCAAGATCCACAACAGATGAGAAGTACAATCTATCTAATAATGGGTTATTGATCCACAGTAACATGAAAAATAACCCTTAAGACATCATGATTGTTTCTTTCTAATATCTATATATCAACACACACAACATTTTAGATAGGAACAAAAACAGTCAAACCTGAGGTAAAAAGTGGGTGGCTGACTCGTTGAAGTTGTTGATTGCCGGCAAGAAGAACCTGCTGCCTCTCTAGCATTCCCATTCCCAGAAGCAGGCTTGTTAAAGTAGAATTAGAGACTTTTTTATTAAAACAGTTTGAAGCTTGAACTCGTGCATGACACATTTTCCTAATATGTGTATAAGGATTCTTGTAGCCTCCCTGTGTTGAGTTCCGCTTCAGTAATATTAGGCTTGGCAGAAGATCCAGAGAAAAAGACACGATGATTCTAAGAGATAGCTCCAATAGTTTCAGTTTCTGAATGGAAGATTTTTATAATGAATAAAACCAATGTTAGAAACTAGGCAGAATAAGGATCAAACACAGAAACCTGCTTTCGTTAGTCATTTCAGATTAACCTGCTTCCGTTAGTCATTTCAAATTTCAAATATGTGCATGAGCTGCATGCAAAGGCCACACATGAGATGCATGCATATAGCTACACAACCACGGCCATTGCCACTGCAAGTGTAGAGCTTCGAGGTTGTTAGAGTGAACCATTTTGTATTAATCAAACCAACTGCATTAACTCAACCTAAGCATTTTCCAATGCCACTGCTTACGTTATCACGCCGCCGGGTCTTGGGGCACAAAGAACCAAGCAAACGTCACCTGCAAAAGACCAATAGAAATTAAGTTAAACCAATATTTAAATAATTTAAAAAATAAAAATTAATCAAACTATATTAACAACATTTGAAAACTAAAAAATTTAAATATACCTCTCAAATTAATTGACCTAACCTATTCATATATATTCCTTGTCGGGAACATAATAACTCTAGAAAAAACAATTATTTTTTAAAATTAGCTAAAAGCATAAAATATCTTTTTTATTAACAAATCATTTTAGAAACAAAACTTAAAAACAAAAACATAAAATATAACCAACAAAACATTACCTAATTTAATAATAAATTAAAAAAAAACATTAAAATTGAAAATAAATTAAGATTTAAAAAAACGAATAAAAACAATATTAAACCGTTTAATTTTTTTTATAAAATAATTAAAAATTAAAACAAATTATAAAAAATACATTAAAAAACAATATAAAATATTTCAAAAATAAATAAAGAAATGTCAAATACGTTGTGCAAAGCTTTTGAATGAAAGGAAGAACAGCAAGGTGGAGGAATGGTTGGCGGGTCGACGTTACTCCCACTTCATACATTTATTCAAAAGCTTTTCACTATATACAATATAATATTTTTACATTGCTTTTAAATCTTTTTAAATCTTTTTTATTTTGTTTTGGCTTTTTTTCTTTTCAATTATTTCTTTTTAATTTTTTAAAATGTTTTTATTTTTAATTTGTTTGCATTATATAATGTTTTTTTAAATTGTTTTTAATTTTTAAATTTCTTTATAATGTTTTTTATTTAATTTGTTTGCATTATATAATGTTTTTTTAATTGTTTTTAATTTTAAATTTCTTTATAAATTGTTTAAATTTTTATTATTGTTTTTAAATGTTTTATCAAATTTATTAAAATAATGTTTTATCTATTGTTTTTCAAAAAAATTTCAATGTTATTTTGTTTTTTAATTTTAATATATATATTTTAATAAAAAATAATATTTTTATATTTTTCAAAAAAAAATGTTTTTCTTAAGAAAAGAGGTGTCATAACTAGCATTTATTTTCGATTAGAGTTGATTTTAATCTTTAATACAAAAATGGTGATTCTAGAGAATCATTTTTTTTTATTTAAGCATTGATTTTGGGTTTTAATTGCACCCATAGTATTCGAAGTTTCAAAAAAGTTGTAAGTTTAGTCTTGGAAATAAAGGAGGTGCAACTAGTAGCACCATTTTTTTATTCAGAGTTTGTTTTTGGCATTTTTGATGCAAAAATATGAGTTTTTATGGCTAGAGTTCTTGTTTTGAGTATATAGTTCTTGTCAAGTTGTATAATGTGTTTTGAGTGCCTTGTTGGAGTTGTGGAGGAAGATAAGTCAACCTTTTGAGATGCTTGGGATGTACACACGTTAGTGTACTAGACCATATTCCTTCTTAGGTAGATATGTAGCCAATCCTTGGGGCCTCAAATAGGTCAAAGAGGCTTACATATTGTTCCTTTAAAGTATCAATAAATGAAAAGTTAGGACAACTCCTTTTAATAAATTTTGATGTATAGTCAAGTGGGTTAACTCTATTGAGTGTGGTCAACTCCTTGGGATTGGTTTCATCTCTAAATTTTGTGGAACTCACTTGATGTCCCCATTGGATAACATCCTTGATATAAGAGAGGTGGTTGGTGTTGAAATTACTCAAATAACTAAGAGGGGGGGTGAATCAGTTATTTCCAAAGATTAAACCATTTTTCAATTTAAAACCCTTATTACTGATTACAGGTTTATAGTTATGATAATGCAACAAGTATAACAACAGAGATGAATATTATCAATTACACATACATGATAGAGATAGACAAATATTCATTTTTATTTGAGAACCTACTCAAAAGAGGATACAACCTCTGTTTTACAAAATCCTTCTTGTAGAGAGCACCAACCCTCATGTTTTTCTAGCACCCACTAAAAATAACATTCTCCAGCTACAACTAAGTGAAAGCATCAACTTTCACTTGTACATGCTTCAACTTGTATAGAGAAGACAACATGTTTTTCCTATCACCACCCTACCACCCTTGTTTCTCATACTTAAAACATGTTCAATACAATATTTAGAAAAACATATATAACAATGCAAACCAACTCTGTTCCGATCTGCTCCTAGATTTGCTTATGCATCTTGGTTCCCCTCATTGTCTCTGTTCTGGATATTTTGGAAAGAGATCAGAGTCCTCTGTCAGTCTATAAGCTCCACTTTGATGATGATCCATGCACCAGTTCTCTGTCTGCAAAGAGGGCACTCCATCATTCATCATACACATCCTTTTATACATATCTGTCTGTAACCCCTTTTCCTGTTCATATGCCTGACGATCCATTTACATAATTGATAAAAATGTTTAATAACTTATAATAGACAAGAAGTCCAATTGTTGAGTAATCATGAGTTTTTGCAACACATCTTCGTCATTTGGATTCTTCCGCACTTGTCATTTTCTGCAACAAATCAGAGTTTTCCCACTCTTGGTTCCCTAGTACAGGTACCGCACCAATTATTTTGCACCCTCGATCTTCATCGAGCTCTTCATGATCGTTAATCTGAGAAGAAAATCATATATCAGACATGTCATTTTTCTTGATATCATTCCATGATTTCCACTTTCCGTCTTATGTGCATCCTTTTCTGCATAATCAATCCGCAACGTCGATTTCTTGTGCATCCTTTTCATACCATCGATCTTAGATCTGGTGCAGGATGCGGTTCTCGAGTTTTCAACATTTGTTTGAACAACTTCCAGAATTTTCGCTTTTCGACTTCCGCTTGCGAAACTCCTTCTGCATCGTCAATTTCTTGTGCGACATTTCTCGACCATCAATTTTAGATCCAGTGTGGGATGCGAATCTCGGGTTTTCAACATTTGTTTGAACAACTTCCAATTTTTCCGCTTTCCGACTTCCGTTTGCGAAACTCCTTCTGCGTCGTCGATTTCTTGTGTAACATTTCTCGACCGTCGATTTTAGATCCGATGTGGGATGCGAATCTCGGGTTTTCAACATTTGTTTGAACAACTTCCGGACTTTCCGCTTTCTGACTTTCACTTGCAAAAATTCTTCCGTGCCATCGATTCCTTGTGCAGGTTCATTCCTGACCTTCGGATCTGCTCCTGGATTTGCTTATGGATTTTGGTTCCCCTCATTGTCTTCGTTCTGGATATTTTGGAAAGAGCTTAGAGTCCTCTGTCATTCTGTAATCTCCACTTTGATGACGATCCATGCATCGATTCTCTGTCTGCATAGAGTGCACTCCATCATTCATCACACACATCCTTTTATACATATCTGTCTGTAACCCCTTTGCATGTTCGTATGCTTGACGGTCCATTTCCATAATTGATCAAACTGTTCGATGCCTTATAACATACAAGAAGTACAATAGCTGAGTTATCATGAGTTTTTGCAACACATCTTCGTCATTTGGCTTCTTCTGCACTTGTGATTTTTTGCAACAAATTAGAGTTTCTGCACTCCTAGTTCTGTAGTTTAGATTCCACACCAATTATTTTGCACCCTCGTTCTTCATCGATCTCTCAGTGACCATTGATCTGAGAAGAAAATCGGATATTGGATATGTGATTTTTCTTAATATCATTCCATGATTTCCGCTTTCTGTCTTCTGTACATCTTTTTCTGCATAATCAATCCGCATCGTCGATTTCTTGTGCATCCTTTTCCAACCGATGTTAGATTTAGTGCGGGATGCAGATCTCGGGTTTTCAACATTTGTTTGAACAACTTCTAAACTTTTTGCTTTTCGACTTCCGTTTGTGAAACTCTTTTCGCGTTGTCGATTTCTTGTGCAACATTTCCCGACCGTCGATTTTAGATATCGGATATATGATTTTTCTTGATATAATTCCATGACTTCCGCTTTCCGTCTTCTGCACATCCTTTTCTGCATAATCAATCCGCACCGTCTATTTATTGTGCATCCTTTTCCGACCGTCGATGTTAGATCCGGTGTGGGATGCAGATCTCGAGTTATCAACATTTGTTTGAACAACTTCCATACTTTCTGCTTTCCAAATTCCATTTGCTAAACTCCTTCCACATCGTCGATTTCTCGTGCAACATTTCTCGATCATTGATTTTAGATCCGGTGTGAGATGTGGATCTCGGGTTTTCAACATTTGTTTGAACAACTTCCAAACTTTCCACTTTTTGACTTCTGCTTGCAAAAGTCCTTCCTTGCCATCGAATTTTTTGTGCAGGTTCACACCTGACCGTCGGATATGTTCATCAAATTAACTTCAAACTTGATTTTACCGTTGATTTCTTGTGCGGGTTCACTCCTGACCGTCATATCTATTCATCTGATTACCTTTCAAACTTCAACTTCCTGCACTTCCACACTTTTGCACTTCACTTTTGTGTCTTTTGGACTTCAAAATCGAAAAACTCAACTTCCAGCCTTAGTCGTTTCTTATTCTCTCACTTTCCGCTTTTCGACTTCGGAAATTGGAAATCTAACTTTTTTTATTCTTGAACTTTTGGACTTCCTCCTTTTCACTCCCGCAAGCTTCTTCCCGAACCGTTGATCTATTGTGGGGTGGATTACGGCCATCAATCTGTATTTTGATGCAGATCACGACTTAACTCTGCAGATATGCGTCTCTTTGCCGCGGAAATCAAATACGACCGTGGATTTGTTTGATGACACACAAGCCATGGATTCTTCTGAGTTTTCTGCTTATTTGGATCATATGCTTGGAATCATGTTTCCATCAATGAGAACCAAATCATACTCTGATATGTTTCCATATGACCGCAAAATCTCCAACAATCTCCCCCTTTGGGATTGATGGAAATCTTCAACTTCTGGATGCATGCTGTACTAGTAAACATCAATCTGTTTATCATCTGTAACAAACAACTTCTCCCCCTTTGACATAAATGTCAAAGAATACTTTATAGAACAACTCCCCCGATCAAAGTGAACAGGTTATTTGGAATAAGATATGATACCTAACTTCTAGCGTAGGTACTCAAACCGTGTCTTTGGTAAGGGTTTACTGAAGATATTAGTAGTCTGTTCTGTAGAAGGAATAAAATTCAATTGAACTACTCTGTTTGTGACTTGATCCCTTAAGAAGTGATACTTAATAGGTATGTGCTTAGTCTTGGAATGAAGGACTGGATTTTTGGACATACTAATGGCACTAGTATTATCACAATGAAGAGGAATGGGATCAACATATTTTACCTCCAGTTCTTCTAGTGTCTGAATCATCCAAAGTATTTGTGTACAACAGGTGGCATCAACAATGTACTTAGCTTCTGTAGTGGATAAATATATTGAACCTTGCTTCTTACTCAGCCATGTAATTAAAGAATCACCTAAGAAGAATGCACCTCCACTTGTGCTCTTTCTTTCATCCAAACAATTTTCATAATCAACATCTGAATATGCAGTTAACTGAAGGTTTTGATTTCTAGGATACCAGAGACCATAAGTCATTGTGCCCTTCAAATATTTAAATATCCTCTTCACAGCCACCAAATGACTTTGCTTAGGAGTAGACTGAAATCTTCCTACCATTCCAACAGCTTGCATTATATCAAGGCGAGATGTTGTGATGCATAAGAGAATTCCTATCATTGACCGATATGTTCTCTCATCAACATCATGTGAGGGATCATCCTTGCTAAGTTTACAATCAACAACCATAGGTGTACTGACATGTGATGAATCTTCCATTTGAAATTTCTTCAACATCTCCTTCAAATACTTCTCTTGGGAGAGAAATAGCCTTCAAGACTTTGGATAATGCGAATACGAAGAAAGAATGACAATTCTCCTATCATTGACATCTCAAACTTAAATTGCATGGCATTAGAAAACCACTACATAGAAGAATCATTAGTGCATCCAAATATAATGTCATCCACATACACCAAAAATACTAATAGATTACCACCTTCACATTTTCTATACAAGTCACTGTCAACAATACCTTTCTTGAAACCTTTGTCTTGTAGATATTTATCCAGACTATGATACCAGGCTCTTGGTGCTTGTTTCAATCCATATAGATCCTTCTTCAATTTGTAGACATTGTCAAGATTGCCTGTCAGTTGGAACCCTTTAGGTTGCTCTATATAGACTTTTTCTTCTAGATCTCCATTGAGAAAAGCTGACTTAACATCCATCTAATACAGTTTGAAGTTCTTATGAGTGGCATAGGAAAGAAACATTTTGATAGGTTCCAATATTGCTACTGGTGCAAAAGTTTCATCAAAATATTTTCCCTCAACTTGGGTATACCCGTTACAGACCAATCAAGCTTTATTCCTTACAATTTGTCCTTGTTCATTCATCTTGTTTTTAAACACCCACTTGGAGCCTATTACATTTTTATCTGCAGGTATAGGAACTGATTCCCAAGTGTTATTTTTCTCAATATGATCAAGCTCTTCAATCATGGCTTTAACCCAATCTTCATCCTCATTAGCCTCTTCAAAATTCTTAGGTTTCATCATAGATAAGAAAGCAATCTTAGATTGTTCTGAAGCTTTGATCAACTTTCTTCTTGTCTGCACTCCTTCATTCTTGTCTCCAATTATCTAACTTTCAGGACGATTCTGGAAGGTGCTTTTCTTTCTGTCTGTTGTCTTGAATCTGTCTAAGTGTTTGCAATTTCATCATCTGACTCTGAATCTTCTTTTTTTGATTATTGGACCTGTTCTTCTTTAAATTCAATTATTTCTTATGTATCTGGTTCAACACTGCTTATTTGAATATCTTTTACATGGATTCCTTCATCAATTTTAATGTCAATACAACCAACCAATTTATGAAGCCTCTTATTATAACAAGTGTACGCTTTACTATTTGAAGCATATCCTAAGAAGATACCTTCATTAGCCCTTATATCATATCTCCCAAGATGTTCATCATTATTTTTGATACAACATTTACTTCCAAAGACTTTAAATTGTTTGATAGAAGCAGGTCTTCCAAACCATAGTTCATAGGGAGTCTTATCACTGTTTGTCCTTACTGCTTAGGTGAGCTTTATTAAGAATATGGACAGTTGTGTGAATTGCCTCTACCCAGCATGTCTGAGAAATATTCCTTTAATTCATCATTGATATTGCCATCTATTGTACTGACCTATTCTGTCTCTAACAACTCCATTTTGTTGTGGGGTCCCTGGAATAGTATATTCTCTCTTAATTCCATGTTTATCACAAAATTCCTTGAAGTATCCTGAACATAACTCTCCTCCTCTATCAGATCTTACCGCCTTTAGTCTTTTTCCTGTTTGATTCTTAGTTAGGGCCTTAAAATTTTTGAACTTTTCAAGTGCCTCAGAAATAGTTATGGAAATTAAGATGAATAACATATTATTATAATTAATGCACTTTGAATTTATGATATAGACACTAAGATGAATAGTATATGAGGATCACTGTTAGGAAAATGTAGTTTTTGTGTCGAAGATGCGCATTCTACAACCTAGTAGGGGGATCTATAACTCCTTCCGTGCTCATCGTGGAGCTAACACATGTCTTTTATAAAAAAATATAAAAATAACATGTTGACTGTCACATGCCCCAATTTTGCAAAAATAATATTATCATATTTGATTTTATTTCAAGACAATATGTTAAATTTTATGCTAAGTTGTAATTGATGACTCAGCAGAGTCAAGGATGTTGAATGTAATTCTAAATATTTTAATTATAAATAAATAAAAATGGAGACAACAGCTTGGGAGAGCTATTAAAAGAGTGTTTACTGGTCAAGTTGGTGGAGGAGACTGGGTGGAGAGAAAATAAACAAGTGGTAGCATCCTCAAACACTTCCAATGTTGCAGGTGGAAACCTCCCTACATTTGGGGTCATGATCCCCCAAGAAAGTGGGATCAGAGCAGGTGGCTCAATTAATGACAACTGACCCAAAACGACATAGGCAATCTTAATAAAAATACCCATTGAAGAGAGCTGAGGTGGCTCATTCCAGGGAAGTGTTCATTCAGGTGAATGTACTTCAGAGGATTTCATTGGGAAGGGAATTTTGTGGAAGGTGTTTGAGGGGTAAACTGCAGAAAGTGATCTAGTGCAGCCTTTCAGCTGAAGGATCTTACTGTTGAGTGCAGAGTGATTACTGAGTCATTGGACTAGTATTTTGTTGCTTGCTCCACCAGTTCTCAACCAAGGAGACTAGGAATAGGCTCGGGGGTCTTGAGAAGACGCTGTTTGAGCGCTCCCCAGGATTTGGTAGGGAGGAACGGCCTCCCAACGCTGTTGTTGTCCAGCTTAAGCAGGTTCTACAGTCTTTTATTTCACTATGTTAAAAGTTTATATCTGAGACTGAATGATTAAATGTTTAGTAGTGAACTGATAGAGATTGTAATCCTTTAGTTATTTGAAATATTGAATCTGTAATTGATGAAAAATAATCCTAACCTGTGTTTTTCTACGTCTGGAATGGACCAGACCGTACTCTAGCACAAGCAGTATATTTTTAAAATAGATGAAGGATATGATAGAAATATGGAATGAATAGAGTTATTATGTATTTCAGAATATTTGAATAATTTATTTCTGTATGTAGTTGTTATTAGAGAAGAACAATATCCCGTTAGTAAGTTTATTGTTAGCTAGATTGTTGTTGTAAAAATGCTAGAAAAAGAAATAGCCAAATGCTTTACAGATAGCTGGTTATTATATTATCAAGTTATTCAAATAAATAAGTCATTACTTTTATGCAGTACTTTATTTTGTAAAATTATACTATTAACGTGTAACAGAGGCAAAAGAATTAACTTAGATAAAGCACTCATTTATTTCCGCAAAGAAAGAATAAAGTTGTTTTACATAGTTTATTTTATTGTTCATATTATCTAACTATATCTACAAATGTTCATATTTCAAGTAGGGTAATACTAGTATAGTTATTTTTCTATAAATAAATTTAGTACAACAATGTAGAACATGGTAATACAGAATAATAATAAACCTAACTATATTTTTTATTCAGTAAAACAATTAGAATACGATGGTAAATAACATTGGATAATGTTATTTATAAAAGAATTAAAACCTTTAAATAATATTAAAAAAAAGTTAATTATAAAAGAAAGTACAAGGTTGAAACCCTCATAGCATTAATATTGTAAATAATAATCAGTTAAACAATAATCCAAGGTTCTGAATTATTTATTATTTTGAACAATAAAACTATTGCATATTACTACAGTCCTTTAAGGACAGTGAAAGATAACATTGGAAATATAACACTATATACCTGTAACAATAATTAAATTAAAATTTATTATTGAACTAAAACTTAAAGAATAAAATAAAGAAATTATTTTATACACGGGTCACCTACAGGAAAAACCCTTGCTCGAATATCTGAGCTTGTAAATAAATAATTATAATAGGATGGAATAACATATTAATTATAATAATACCATTAATGCAAGGAAAATTTAAACAGTAAAATATTTCTATTACACAGTCAAATAAGGGTAAAAACCCTAGTTTACAAAATTACATTAAGAGCATAAAAATTAACTGAGTTTGAGCTCAAAAGAGATAATCTCTATGCTTTAGAACTAAACAGAGTATGGCTTGATAGGCCACAAGATCTATTAACATAATAGTATACAAAAACAAGTAAAACAACATTTACAAGTCACGGCTTTAGCCAAAGTACCCTGCTAGAAGCAAGGGTTTAACAAAAAAACTAAACAAGTAGACCGAAGAACAATAACCCATGAAGGGTAACTAGCAGGCCGTAACTTTCCAACCGAAAACTGTTCCTTAAGGACTGAACAAGCATGGAAGGCCATTGGTTAACAAGGGCTTACTCGTAGCCAGAGTGCCGGTCTTTACTTGAATGTTCTAGTTGCCAAGATAGGTGCGGACTGTTACCTACAACATTGGAGAAATCACGATAATTAAAATATGTTTCATACTGTATACTGAATTAAGGTTTAAGTCTTAAAACTTTTTAAAAGCAATTTCATACCTGGAAGTGAAAGTTATGTAGCCACAGAGAAACAGTAGCACCGCCACCAGCGAGACAAAGAGCCAAACCTTCATACTCCCTATGACAGAGATGATATAGATGCATGGACATGCCACTGCTAGTAGCAGCAAGAAGAAGTTTGAGCAACGACCAAGCAAGGACTAGACATCGAAGCTGGAACTGTCACCACTATGCAAAGCATGAGAACAACACTCTCGAAACCTTACGACGAGGACAAAGCTGTAACAACAGCAAACAACTTTTTAAACTATCCCTGTAGGCAGGCCACGGAGGGACGAGCCAGAAGCCACTCATAGGCCAGGCTGTAAGTCTCAAGTCACGGCTCTCTACAAACTCATGCAAAGGTAAAACTCACAGTGCACAACAAGAGTCTGAGAACGAAGAAGGGAAACTGAAACATTTTAAACTAGGACTTGGATCTCATTTATTAAACAGTAGGGTAACATGGCGGCCATGGAAACAGTTGCAGAGTGGCCCAAAGGCCCGAGAACCACGGAGGTGAATAATAAAGAATAGGGTTAGAACGACTTTTATACTTCCAACACTTGGCCGAGAAGAAACCACGTGGTCACTTAAATTTTAACCATGCAGTAGGTCATCGCAATAGTCACCTGCATGCAATGATTTACAATGATTTATATTATAATCTGTGAACATTCATGCAAGTTTTATATTCTTTCAAACGTTTATAAAGTTCCACGATCTTATATATGTATCATCATGTTGTAGCTTGGGCACAGAACCATGAACTCTCAGATCGTTGACAAGTTTAAGATATGGTCATCATGTAGTTCAGAACTATGATGATTGTATACCTATGTTTTATAATACAAAACCTTACCCTTAAACCAATCGATGGAGTGGTTCTAATGCCTCATTATTTTAAAATATCAAAGTTATAATGTGAACTTTATAATTACCATGTTTATCCATATTAAGATATACGTTGACCTAGCAATCGATGCAACATTATTAACTTTAGTTTGCTCAAAGTAATTCATGTGTGAAAGCTTTAGATTATCGTTAACCATATATCCATTTCATCATAGCATCAATATTACATTTATGAATATTGGTAAGCCTTGTGCTTATCGTAACTTTGTTTATGTAGAAATCATATGATACTTTGGGAGATACCAAGTAAAATGCTTTTAACCACCTAGCAAACTATAATATTCATTATATAGTAATCCTTATAGTCTATGTCTGGCGAATCTTGTTGCTATCAACAGTTATGTTGTGACATTATAAATTTGCACAACATAGTAGTAGTAGAATCATGAACTCTATTAATGTTACTGGTTTATAACTTTGATTTGATTCTAAACTTGTATGTCTAATAAACAAGATAGGTTATGCATGTTTGTGAGTTTCATAGAAACCAATAAAACAGTTGGTGGCAAAATTATGAGTTGGCTAAGCGTAATAAGAAAACACTTCTATAAATCCTTTTACATAGCTCAGGTCAACGAGATTTTATAGCTTTTGGTTATATTTCTCAAACATAGTGTGTACTAATATTTTTCACTATGCCTTTGATTAGTAAAATGGATTTAGGATTTTCAGATGCTTAGCACGGTGTGGGAAGTCGATCTTTCTCGAAAACATCCACTTCAGTAAATTGTTTGAGGTAGTAACTTAATGCAAGAGAAGTATTATAGAAAAATAAGAAACTAAATGGGAATAATCCCACTAGAATCTAAGTCCTTAGAACTACATGTTTCACTGTAATGCTTAGAACTTTACAAACAGTAATCTTCATTTCAAAAGAGAAATACCAAGCAGTTGGTCATACTAATACTATAAGTTGATAATGTATAATACTGTTAGACAATTATTATAGCATTACAGGTTATGCACTCTAAAGTAGAAGTAACTTACAACAAAGATCACAAGTTGTGAACCAAGGAAAGTATTTACTGTTGCTACTTACATTTAAGAAAGAAACTCATTTACATGTACTTCGTTTACAAGAATAATTGAAAGAAACAAAACTACTTGTTTTACCTCACAGAAGTAGCTTGATATATAACAACTTATTTACTAAGCTTATTATTTTGCAAATAGAAATATTGCTGGATACTTTATGAAATTAAAGACATTACTTGATCATTCATACCTGTAAAACCTGTAAGAACAAGTAAGCTTTCTGCGTTAGCTTAAACGCTAAGTAAGCCCCAGAATCCAAAGACAGTTCCACCTACTTGTCGTAAATAAAAAATCATCAACAAACTGAAAGAAGAATTATTGCACAAGTTAAACTTAACCTTGTATCAAAACGTAGAATGCCATAATCAAGATCATGTAGAAACTAATCTGGTAACTGTTTCCTTTATAGCTAACTGTTAGCTGTTAGTAAACCGTAGTATCAACATTTTATGTTTTTCAAAATTTAAATTTTTGTGAAAATTTGGGGTTTTGACATGTGGTATCAAAGCACAAGGTTCAAACACTAGGCCTTGATGAAGCCTAAGTAGCTTTTAGGAAACAATAAAACTGAATTATTATGCTGGCGTATTTTTCTTTTAAATGTTATTCAACAGAGAATTGTTTTTTGAAGTTTAACAGACAGGTATGGAAAGGCTAGAAGAGTATGCAGAGGAGGAATATCCAGTTACTGAAATATGAAATCTACCGAGAGATCCTATACTAGAGGATTTAACTACCAATTCCTCAGAATTGTTACAAACTGTAAAAGACCTAAAAACTGAAATGGAGTCTGTAAAGTGAGAAAATGAAAGGATTCCGAGGGCTTAAGAAGAGCTGAATCAGATCCTAACTGAAAAGTTTCAAACTGAGGGTAGGGGTAGAAGAATAGAATCAGAAGACACAAGTCATCAACGTAAATCTAAAAAGATGAAACATACTAAAACTGAAAGTAGTTCATATTCTGAAGTGTTTGGTGAACAACGAAATTACCATTGTACTAGTGACAGTAGTGATGATAATCAGTACACTAAAAAGAGGAAATACAAACCTTATGAGGAGATTTTCAGGGAATTCAAAAAGATAAAACCACCAACCTTTAATGGAGAGACTGAGAAGGGGGAGGAAGCTGAATCCTGGTTATTTGGGATGAAGAAGTACTTCCAAATATATAACTATTCTAACTAGTTAAAGGCTAGAATGGCTATTTATAACCTCTCAGGAAAGACTGACATTTGGTGGCAGGACTTGAAAAGAGTTAAGGGAATAAAAGAGAAAAATATAAACTAGAGTACCTTTAAGAGGTATTTCAAAAAGAAATTTCTGTTTGAGCAATATTATGAGGAAAGAGCAAAGGAATTTTATGAGCTGAATTTAGGATCAATGATAATGAAATATCTGAACAACAAGTTCTTAAGTCTACTTAGGTATGTACCATACCTTGTAGATGGGAAACCAAAGGTACAACGATTCCTCAGCTGTTTACCTTATCATATTAACGATAGGATTGAATATGATAACCCAAAGACCTTGGAAGAAGCTATGAGAAAAGCTAACTTTTGTTTTGAGCAGAAGCGGAAGAAAGAAAGCTTGGCCAACTGGAAGGCTAAGAAAAAAAATAATCAGTTTGAACAAAAGAAGAAGGATTTTGTGCATAATAGAAATTCTAAGAACAATAAGGCCGGAAATTATCCTAATAACAAGAACTTCCAAGGAAATAAGAATAATACACCCAATAACCATAATAATTCTAAAGGTAAGGAATTTGCAAATAATCATTCAAAATTTTTCCAATAACTTTGAGCGCAAAGAACCTATCAAGTGTTGGGAATGTAATGGCCCACACTATGCTTTAGTCTGTCCAAATCGGAAGAAACTGTTAGCAACATTCATACCATACAGGAGGACATGACCGTTGGGGAACTAGCGAGGACCATGCCCAGAATCAACACAGCCTTGGAGAATCGACAAGCTGAATATCAAACTTCCATGGTGGAAGTAGAAGGTATGATAAATTAGATCCCTGTAACTATTTTGATTGATCCAGGAGCTAGTCTCAGTTATATTCACTAGTGGAAAATGAGAGATTAGTGACTAGGAGACCAAAAAGTTTGGTCACCATAGATTTTTTCAAGGGATAAATGACCAAAATTGATAAATTTAAGTGAGTTAACTAAAAAAGACCAAGATAAATGACCACTTTTGGTCACGGGATAACACTAAACTAAAAAGGACCAAGATAAATGACCACTTTTGGTCACATGATAAAACTAAACTAAAAAGGACCAAGATAAATGACCAAAATTGGTCATGGGATGTCTAGACTTAAAATGAGCACATAATAATTGGTCATTTATTTGGTCATGTTTAGTTGTGTCACTCCGTCAATGGAGAATTACATTTTTGACAACGAATTTGTATAATTTACTAAATTCTAACATATCTACTCAACGATTTGACTACAAAAGTCTATGGAGGTGTACATACTCTAACCCCCTTTGAATTTGAACCCATGACCTCCTATAAGGATTAAACACATGTTATTAACCATCAATCCCACTTACATTTCACTTACCAAAAAAAAAAGAGAGCATTACCCATTGTTGCTCTAATTCTTTGTATGCAACACATATTGATATCTACAATCTAATGTTTTTACAAGGAAATACTCTAGCGCAATTTTCCTTGAATTACTGAGATATATATTTTTCAAAGAAAAGTCCTCTTTAGGTAAATGCAATAAGTCTAAATTACTATGCAGTGTGGAAGAAGTAGAGCTTGATTTGCATTTGTCACCTTCATTAGTACCATGGATTTTATCTTTTTGATGTGAAGCACTTATCACCATAAAATAAGGTTTTGTGATGGTTAGTATTTTGTAAGACATTTAACACTCCCTCATGAAACAATTGAATGGATTCACGTGAGTGAGAGTTCCCTACTTTTATTGCTTAAAATACAATCCCAATTTTTGTAGTATTTTTATGTGAATTTTTGATAGTGTTTCTTTCTCTTGTTTGTACATAATTCTTCTTTTTTCCCACTCTCAATTTTCCCGCGCCCCTTAGGCTCGGAAGGAAGCAAGGTATTATAGTAGAATTTCTAATCCGCCGTTTCGATTTAGAGCAGTCCACCATTTCGTCGATTTGGAGCAGTCCGCCATTTTGATTTGGAGAAGATTCAGTGCACTACCATTCCATTCCAAATGTCTTCAGTAAGTGACAGTAAGTGACATTGAGCCATTTTGATTTGGTTCTGCTCTCATTTACACATCTTCCATGTGTTCATCAGAAATTGTTTTCACTAGCTGTAATCTTCAATCTGATACACATACATATTGCTCCTGTACAAAACACTACCAAGATTTTGTCATGGCATAGGTATGTATGTGGATTTGCAGGTCAGAGACCTCAAACTCCTGGTGGCCTCGGCTTAATCTGGTTACCACTTACTCTCTTTTTTTTTTGCTTTTCACCCTCTTGGGGATCTTTAGGGGTTACAAGCATTTCTTTAGGCGAGCTATGATGGAATCATCAGATTTTGTGAAGGACGATACTCTAAAAATATGTTGTACAGTTGGGGTTGTGGTTTCTGCTATTCAAGGCCCCAGATTGCACTATATTCACATCACTGAATCAAACTTGGGTCAACAATTTGGGGAACTGCTTGAAGATGTTGAAAATGCGGATGTCACATTTGATGTATCAGGGGAAAGATTTCATTCCCACAGAGTTGTTCTGGCAGCACGTTCCCCTGTATTTAAATCCATGTTTTTTGAGTCCTCTGGGGAGTGGAATGACAAAGAAATTAGCATCGAAGGCACAAGGCCAGAGGTGTTTAAGGTGAGCTTTCATTCTTCCTATGATTATGGAATTGTGCTTTCTCTTTATTTTAATTTTGGAAGATTGGGTAATTGCCTTGAGCTTGTAATTTTTTTCCTTAAATTATTGTCTCCTTTCTCATGAATGTGTCTCCTTTGTTCTCTTGAATGCTATGCAAGCTATGCTACACTTTATTTACAGAGATACCCTTCCAGATTTAGAGGAACATGCAGATTTAGGAGAGATTTCTGATCCATCCCCTTGCTTTTTGACACCTGAGACAATGATTGAATATTTGCTCATAGCAGCAGATCGGTATGGTCTGTGTCAGTTAAGGTGCTTGTGTGAGTCAATAATATCACAGGGAATAACTGTGAACACTGTTGCTAAAATTCTTGAACTGGCCCAGCGTTACCAGGCTTCTCAACTCAAATCTACATGCCTTAAATTTGCTGTGACAAACTTGGAAGGTATGCATTATATTTCAATTAATTATAAACTAAACATAGGAGTTTATATTGTTGAGAAACATCAATTAGTTGATGCTATTAAAAATTTCATCTTGATTTGTTTCTGCAGAAGTCATGAAGTCAGAGGGGTTCGAATACTTGAAGGAGAATTGTCCATTTCTGTAGTTGGAACTTCTACAAACTGTTGCACAATTCAAGGACGATTGAAACATGAAGGGAAAAGCTGGAATGCACCAAGTCAAGAGTCAGATGCCTCTAACAGTAACATAGAAGAGCAAGACCAAACTTAGGGATACCAATCTACACAGAAATCTGATAATTCTGATTAACTGAAGGGCACTATTTTTGAGATATTTTTGGCTTTGGTGATACATTAACCGGGATGCTCCTGAAGCAGAAATGAAAGATATTTTTCACTTTGGAGATCATTTGAGGTGATGAGTTTGTAAGATGCATCCCAGCTTCTGCTAATAACTATGGAGCAACCAGCATGTTTTTTTTTTAAATATCTTTGTGGACTTTCAAAATTGATATATAATTTCATTGTACTATGAGAGATGCACTGTTTCTTTCTAAATACACATGGATATCGAAGCCACAGGAAGGGTGGCCATTATGATTGTCTATTACAAAAGGATCTGCTGCTTATTTGATATCCAATAAAATTCGACCTCTTGTCAAATTGTCAAGGGCTCTAGCTTCATTGCTTGGACATGAAATGCAAGACACAATGAGGATGCAGTCTTGCATCATATTCTCTGGACGCAATAGAAATAAGCAGAATGAGAATAGACAGGAAATAATCCATGCAATGCTTATGAATGTTCAAGGATTGACACAAGAAAATGTTGCAAGCCATCTGCAGGTATAGTTGAGTTTCTACCATATTTTTACATACCTAAAACTGAATCACCTTTCGTGCTTAGATTTTGGATGCTAATTTCTAGATATGTTGTATTATTTGTCTTTTTATGATTCTATTGTTTCTGCAGGTCTAATTGATTTGTAATATAAATATGTGTATAGCTTTGATTAAACAGAGCAGTCATACTTTTTGACTTACATATTTGTCTGAATTGATTAAAATTAAAGCCTTTTTTGATGGTGTGCTTTTTCTTTTTTGAATAATCTGTAGAAGTATAGACTGTACTTGAAAAGGCTCAGCGGTGTGGCAAGTCAACATGGTAGCATGGGCAATGCATTTGGAGGAGGCAGGGAATCTTCGTTTGGTTCTCTTTGCCAAGTAGATGGAATTGGTGATTTGCAAATTCTTGCTCAATCTGGTCACCTGTCTGCTTGTGCTCTTGAATCATTGCAAGCATGAGTTCTGGGTAGATTAAATGGTTCAGTAGGCTTGGGTTTACCAGGTCTGAATTCCTCTGGAATGCTCCAATTTGCCTCTCTTCCAGGCCTAGGCTGTAATAAAAGCATTGGAAGAGCACAAGGAATTGCACCTGTTAACAATCCAATGAATGCATTTCCTTGTTTATCAACTGGACTTGAACTAGATCAGTTACAGCAAAAACAACAAATTGCTAGACTTGGAGATATAGGTGCTCCTATGGATGATCCTGCAGGATTTCGCACGATGCAGCGGTAGTTGACAGCTACAAATAGTTCCCCTGTTGGCCTGGGTGGAGGTAGCAGTGGCAACATCTCAATGCATTCAACAAATAATTCTTTGGTGTTGCAATTGATGCAACAGCAGCAGCAGAAGCATGGAAGGGGTTTGACCACCTTAACCACTGAAAGAACTATTAGTCAAAGATCGGGGGCAAGTGATATTAACATGGTAATGTCTTCTCAACTACCTAATACGAATGGAAATAGTGGAAATTGGGGTAATGGTGCCACAGTGTCAGTTTTACCAACAAATGCATGTTTAGTGGGTGGCCCTCTAAGTAGTACAGGTTCTGGTGTGCAGAATGTAAGGGAAAGCCTTTTAAGTGCCTCAAATGTTGATTGTATGTCAATGGACATTTTTGTTCCTCTAGTTAATTCTCTTGTAGGGCCTAGCTCTCATAATCTTATCCCAAGAAATGATCTCTCTCTGTCCTCTATTAGTGCAATGAACAATAGCACTGGGAACATAAGCGAAGTTGTGCCATCTGACAATAGAAGACCTAATCTTCCAATTCTTGGTAATATGAATACTGGTCTTAGACAGGGTATGAATCAGATTATAAAGAAAGACTGGCAAAATCATAATCAAGATTTTGGAACCATTTCAAATCCTCTATTAAATACTCAGTTGAGCCGGGCATCTCTTCTTAATCAGAAAATGGTGGGAACATATACTGCTCAATCTCAGGGGCAGAACACTGGATTTTGTGATCAAAGGATGAATTTGGATTTCAAACCACTAGTGAACTCAGTTGTTCTAGGGTTTGGTGGACGGTGTGAAAGTGAGCAATCCACTGCAAACAGTGAAATGAAGTTGAGGGAAGATTATCCAAAAGATCATGTAAAGATGGAGAATGGCTTTCTCTCTGAAAATTGAAATTCTGGAGATGAACTTATGAACATTATCTTTAGACAAGTAAGTGTGTTTTTACGAAGCCCTCCTGAGATACAATATAACATTCTAAGCTAGGTCTCTTAATTGTGCTTTATGAGCATATACTAATACATTTTGAAAAAATAGGTTTCAACTTACATGGCTTGCAGTCATAGTAGTCTGTTATGCTTTTTTTGGGCACTGATTGAGCCTGTGTTTGTTCTCTTTGGCAAATTTGACTTGTATTTTTTTCCTTAATCTAGTTTTCTTATGTGGATTATTTCCTAGATCTCTGTTTCTGTGAAGCGGCTTGTATTGATACAATCTATGTATGTTATATATGTTTAACCTGCCAGTATTTTATTGTGTATTAAGAAAGTCACTTCAGTCAATTACTGTGAAGCACAGACAGCTGTCCTTATTTGTTCTTTGCCTTCCATGACCGTTGCATGATTTCTCTCTTTCCTTTCTCATGTCATAATGTTGCATGTGGCAAGGTGGGTTTGGACTAGTGGTTAGGGGGTTGGTACTCACAGATTTAATATGTTGGACTTCAATATTATACATCTCAATGTCCCTGTAACTATAGCTGACTATATTCTGTAACATAAACAATTTCATTTGCACTACTAACAAAACCCCAGATTTTGATTGAAGGCAAAATTTAATCTAATTTACTTTGTATGAAACTACCCATTTTCTACCTAAGAAAATTCTATACACAGAATATAAGTTAGAAATATAATTATTAATGTTGGTGTTGATGCTGAACACAGCAGCAGCAAAGGGCTTATTTTGTTAAGTTGTTAAATCACCCTAAATATTAATTATTGATGCTTCTTTTTGCTAAAATTCCAGCTATATCTTCCCTTTCCATGCACAAAAGCTTTGCATATTTGAGGTATGAATTTATATAGAATGTCTTGTTTTATTGCCAATGTTTTGGGTGAAACCATCTAGAATCATCGAACCCTCAACCCCTTGACATCGTTGCAGTTTTATGATTATTGAGGCTGCTGCCATCAAAGATGGCAGTCGTGTCCAATTTTCTTTTCTAGGGTGGAAATTTCTTGAATAGGCAGGTCCTGTTACATTCAATTTATTTTCATCCAAGCAGTTTCATGGTTATTGAGGCTGCTGTTCATCTTTAATGGCAAGCGTGCCCAATTTTCCTTTTTGGGTGAAAATGTCCAGAATTGTCAACTCCTGTGAAATTTAATTTGTTTATCTATCTGTGGAATGTTATGGTTATTGAGGTTGTTATTCAGTGATGTATGATTTTCATTTTTGGGCAAAAATGTCTAGAATGTCAACTCTTGTGACATTTGACTTTTTTCCATCCATGCAATTTTATGTTTATGGAGACTCATTAATCTTCGATGTCATCTTTTTTGTCCAATTTTCTTTTGTGATTGGCTAAGTGTATTTGTCATGGTGTCTGCGGCAGCATGAAGGGATCAGTTTCACAGATTGTAATGCGGGATGTGATGGTTATCCTCTGAAAAGCTGCATGTGAATTGGGTTTGTGCTGGGTGGCAAAGAGGTATGTGCTATCTGAAGCAGCTCAGATATGGTGTATAATTAAGGTGCTTCAGTTTGTCTCCAATCACTTGTAATCATTGCAGTAGATCCATTCAAAGAGGACTTGTCAACCTTCAACCCCTTCATTACTTCTTGCGGAATTTGTACAACTTACAGTTGCTTGCATATGGTTATTTTCCTGATGTGCATTGAGCCAACATTTCCATATTTTTCTACATGGCTCAGGTTTTCCAACACTAGCAGACAAGAAGCAAGACGAATGATTAGTTGCAGGAGACCAATTGCAGAGTTTGTAGATGATTAGGAACACTCAGAATTGGTCAGGATAACTAGAGATCATCTGGAATCTCTATGAACACTCAGTGTTAAGAATGACTAGAGATCATCTAGAATCTAACCAAGTTGACTACTGTTTCAATAAATTAAAAGCTAAACACTCTTTCATTGCTATCCAAATATGTCCAGTATTAACCTTTATTGTTTAGATAGTCAATCCATGCTCTTTCAATATAAAACAGTTTTGTTATCTTCCAAAAATTGTAGCCTATTTCGGAATGGAATGGGAGGAGTCCCTTTTTAGTTGCCTCATATATTGTATGTGACGTTTGCAGATTATGAATACTATATAATTATGGTGCAATTAATTCAACTTTCCATGTTTATATAATTATGGTGCAATTAATTTAAATAAGCCAAACAACTGAATAATTTCCTCTACTGTTAAGGGTGGTGAAACAAGTATGGTTTGCAGTTCTCCATCTCCTTTAACTACAGTGTCGTGTGATGATTGAGATTCTGAAGCTTACCATCTACATTCCCCCTTCTTGTGGTTTAGTACCTTAAAGATTTTTTTAGGTGACAAGAATAGTATATTTATACTAGAAAGTCAAAAGGCTGTAGAGTTTAGAAAGCTAAATTTTGGACAGACCTGAGATTGCCTTCCATTTCTGTGCTGTATCCTTACCATCTACAATCCCCCTTCTTGTGGTTTAGTACCTTAAAGATTTTTTTAGGTGAAAAGAATAGTATATTTTTACTAGAAAGCCAAAAGGCTGCAGAGTTTACAAAGCTAAATTTTGGACAGACCTGAGACTGCCTACCATTTCTGTGATGTAGCCTTACTAACCCTGAAATCAACTTGCATTAGGCCTACCCACATAATCTACTGCCCCTATATAGGTTATTTACTAAGAATTACATATTGTGTAATAGTTATGTTGCCCACCTATTTTGACTAGGTGGCAACTCCATGTACATGAAGGTGTACATCGTTGTACAAATTGTACCTTGGAAAATCTGAGGATTTGTTCACTTCGACAGGGCAATTGCCCCTTTGTAAAACGAAATGTCCGCTCCCCTGCATGGGAAAATTAATGTAATTATATGTGCTAGTGTGGGTCATATGATATGGATACCACACCATGGAACTAGTTGTTAGGAAAGTCCCCTCATCGAGTGTTTTTTCCCTTTCCAATTAATCTTGATGTGTAAACGATTTTAATTGGTTTGTTTTTTCACTCAAAATCCTCCAAAGTGGTGACGGGAGTTCTAGAAGTCAAGTCCATGGGGTGGCTAAGGGTTCAAAATGTTATTCATGACCATGCTAGACATTTGTGTAGAGTCTTGCGGAGTTTCCTTATGTTGTTGTATTTTTATTTATTTTTTCTAGTTAATTAATTTCACCCCTTGGTGGTTAATTAACTCAGTTTTGATGTAATAATGTAATCGCTCAAGCACTGACATTTTGTAATAGGGGCTATGAATGCAAAGTAAATTTCTATGAAACCCCCTAAGCCACTGCTTCGAGTCTCATGTCATTTTGACAAGTGGTTGAAGAGATAGACCAATTTTGGTCAGGAGGGGTCTATCTCCCCTAGGGAATTATTTAATTTTCCTAAGTCAAAAATTCATATTATTTGATTTTGAAGTA
>LPNX010404491.1:10087-59774 GCA_001517045.1 Pseudotsuga menziesii
CTTTTGCAAACAGTAGAGCCATATGCAATTGGAACAATAGCCGCAATTGTGACTGGTACAAAGAGATCAGGAATGCAATATATGCTAGACATAAAGGATGGAAACTCACAATTCGACAAAGCAACTGTAAGCAAATTTGCATCTATGCACTTAGCTTGCAAAATATTATGTTTCTTTTCTTCAAATTATAAAATAATATACTTTCTTTCTTGAAATACAGCTCCAACTGTTTCCGACATTTGCATCTGATTTTGCTTATATTGAAGACAAAGTCTCAAAGAGAGATTATCCAATCTGTTTATTTAGAAATCTGGTCACACGGAAAGAAGCACAAGCTAATACAGTACGGACTGGTCAATCAACGTTCATAACAGCACTACGATCAAAAAAGACATTGATCGATCTACAAACCTTGCTTCAGTCTACAAGAAAGGTAACACCTTAGAACTATTTCTCAATAAGCTATGTTACGCATTTTTTATTTTTTGAAAAATTTCAACTTCTAATTAAATTGAAAAATGTGAAATAGGTTCAGGGAAAACTATTTGCATCAAGTGCATATTCAAATCATTTTCATCCAATATGTCTAAACTGCAACTTGCCAGCAGAAAATTTTGGATCAATACAAGGAAAAATGTTATACTGTACTAAGTGTGAAGCTGAGACAATTTTTTTCTATTCACACCGATTAAAATGCAATATAATCAATACCGAAGGTGCAAAAGTACCGTGTACTTTGAAATCTGATCTCCTGAAGACAGTCCTCCCGACTTTGACAGATCCATCGTATGAGAACTACTTAACAGACAAATCTGTTATGATATACTTAATACGTGACTTCTGCTTTGAAGGAGTATTTGTACTTGACCAAGATGACATCATTGTTGACTTAAGGGGACAACTTATCGAATGAGATCTGTTTAACATGTCAATGCAAATAGACTATAACACATTACAAAAGGTATCTTAGTCAATTATTGTTCAAATGTCTCTAGACTGCTATTTGCTATATAGTTCATATTTTTTTGTTTTGTTTAAGGACTTGCGCTAGTGCTATTCATTTCAACTAATGCTATTGCATCTTAGCAATTTGTATTTGTTTTACACATGTATCAATACAAGGAAAAATGTCTAAACTGTACTAAGTGTATTTGTTTTACATATGTATCATTTTCATCCAATATGTCTAAACTGCAACTTGCCAGCAGAAAATTTTGGATCAATACAAGGAAAAATGTTATACTGTACTAAGTGTGAAGCTGAGACAATTTTTTTCTATTCACACCGATTAAAATGCAATATAATCAATACCGAAGGTGCAAAAGTACCGTGTACTTTGAAATCTGATCTCCTGAAGACAGTCCTCCCGACTTTGACAGATCCATCGTATGAGAACTACTTAACAGACAAATCTGTTATGATATACTTAATACGTGACTTCTGCTTTGAAGGAGTATTTGTACTTGACCAAGATGACATCATTGTTGACTTAAGGGGACAACTTATCGAATGAGATCTGTTTAACATGTCAATGCAAATAGACTATAACACATTACAAAAGGTATCTTAGTCAATTATTGTTCAAATGTCTCTAGACTGCTATTTGCTATATAGTTCATATGTTTTTTTTTTGTTTAAGGACTTGCGCTAGTGCTATTCATTTCAACTAATGCTATTGCATCTTAGCAATTTGTATTTGTTTTACACATGTATCAAAGCTGCAAAAATAACTTTTTTTGTCTGATTTTTTCAGGAACTATAATGGTCACCAGCTATAACAATGAGTTCATTTCCTACTTACCTACAAAGGTTCTCTGCGACAGTACTTGTTTGGTTCGCCCTTGTTTTTACTGTGTTATAGCTTTGCTTTTTGGCTAATATGTTTACTGACAGTAAACATATCTTAGTAAATATATTTTTTTTGCTTAAAGCTACTCTGCCTCTTGAACAGTTACTTTGTATTTGATATCAGAAACAGTACACTATTCAAAACTTATGTCTATCTACTGTCTTATTATGATATAAATATACCAAGTCTATGGCCTAGCTGAAATGTTTCTTGTCTTTTAAATCTTTAAAAACAACTTCACTTACAATTTTCTTGGAGCTTTCTGTCTTGAATAGCTCATCAACAATTGTTTGTTTCTTAAAACTTTTAGAATTAGTTGCAATTCTGGTTTTCGGCTAATATATTTACAAATAACAAACATCCACTTTTTTGTCGTGCCATTTGTTGAATCTAGTTTTCACATGATGCAGGTTACAGTTTTGTAAAATGCTTAGGCTATAGTGTTAACTTGTTTTCAAATGTTTCTACTATTTTGACCAGAGTTCAATACTGCTTTTGACAGATTTCCTGGAATAATCAACAATTTCAACTACAGCCATTTCAATAATTGGTTGACCTATTAGTTGTTTTCAACCTGTGAATAGTTTCCCTCAAGCGTTCAATTTGCTAGCCAGCATGTTGAACCTCACTCGCATAGTCTACTGCTTTCTGCATTTCCCTCTCTCTCTATTGCGCACTTAGAAAAGAAGACTTGTTCCTACAACCACTTGGAACATGACTCATAGCCAAAAGGAAAAAAACCCAAATACAAAGAAAGCCAAGATGAACATCTATGGCATTGACCAATTCCTCATCAACCTTCAAGCCAACATGAATATTTATGGCAGCAACCAATTCTCCATCAACCTTCTTCCACTCGAACAGTCTAGAATAATCCCACGATCAGGACGAGTGATGGCTTTATATACCATACAAAACCTAACCCAAACACCTTCAACTATCGCACAAGAAGGGGGAACCATGTGGAATGATGTCTCCCATAGAAAGTTTAAAATTACTTTGTAAATTTTGCAAAGCCCTTTATCCATGCTTTATATGAAAAATTGGATTTGCCTTCAAAAACATAGTATATGGAATCCACCCCTTTGAGGAGGCTCAAAATTGTGAACTAACAATCCTTTATCCAATTTAATTCTCTGTTTGTAGGCTTGTCAACCGGGGAATTGTTATATATATGCCTGTAAGACCACAGTATATGCAATCCACCTCTTTTGACGAAATTCAAAACTGTGAACTAACACTTTTTATCCAATAATCAACAAGGAAATTGTAATATATTTTTCTTCAAAACCAATGTATATGAAATACACTTCTTTCGATGAGGTTCGAAATTGTCAACTAACACTCTTTTATGCCATAATCAAACAGGAAATTGTTATATATTTGTCTTCAAAACCATAATATATGGAATCCACCTGTTTTGAGCAGGTTTTAACTAACACTCTTTTATCCATACTATATGGAATCCACCTCTTTTGAGGAGGTTCAAAATTGTGAACTAACACTCTTTTATCCAATTTTGTAAACTTGTCAACAAGCCAACTGTTAAATCACTTCTATTCCCTCGAAATCAATAAAAAATATTTTATAATTATATATTAATTACATAATTTAATATTTCATAGCGTGTTATAAATAATTTGATATTTATTAATATTTTGATTTATAACATTATTTATATCAAAATCAAACTTCTTAAATCGAAAAGAGGTTTGAAGATTCAAGTTCATATTTGTTTCGAAAATTTATAAGATATTTATTGTTATCAAAAAAACTTTTCAATCGATTCACTATTATCAAATAAAGATGGTTAATAAATATATTATTTATATTGATCTAGTATTTTAATAGAATTAACTATTATGAAATAAACATAGCTTATAAACATATTAAAGTTTATTGAAAATATATATAGATTGATTTATTACTTTGATATCATTAATAGTTTTGGGCTCACATCTAAATAAATAATTTAATTTAATGACAAAGCACTTTATGAACAGAAAGAAGAGAAATTTCAAATATAAGTTCCATATGGATTCTTTTAACAAAAAAATGTGATAGCAGATTATAATATGTCAAACCTCACAGATTTCATTGGTGTCCCATTCTAATATCTACATTAATTCTTTGGTAAAATTATTATCCATATGTGTTTTGTTGTTTTCTTATAGAACATGTTATCGTAGTCATTGTTTTCATTTTATATATTGCATCAAACCACAGTTTATCCATGATTTATTAATGGATTTACTCTGAAATCCTGTCAAATCTGTCTCAATTATTTATCATAACAATTCTCAAAAGCATAACAATTCTCGTTTTATTCCTTTATTTTCGGAGAAATATCTCATAAATCAAATGGTTTATATAGTTTCATATATATGTATGGGAAAGAGAACTTTAATATATGTATGACATTGCTCTAAAAGGTCAATCATTGGTATTCTAAAAGGTCAATCATTGGTATTCATTGTTATTATTTTTAATGGTCCAATTTGTTAATATTAATCTTTGTTTTTTTTATGCATAGTCAATTCTCAAAGAAATCGTGAAGGGAATTTGTTTCTTGTTAGTGCAATTTATGGGTGGAATTAGTATGTGATTTGGTTGAGATTGGTCCCATGAAGGCCCAATATAAATGTGGGGAAAACATAGAGTAGTAACTTAAGAGAGACAGATCCAAGTGTGTATATAATTTGCATGACCGCTATGCATGCACCATTTACTAATCTTGATTAGACCCATAATTTGTAAGATAACATTACACTCTTCCCTACACATAAGAATATTTGTTTCCCTACACAAGAATATTTTTTTTTCTAGTTGATGGTCATCATCTTACTATGCATTTGAAACATTGGTGAAAATTGTGAGAGATCATGCAATAGGCATAGTCAATGCTTGTATTTGTTATTATTGTTTGCAAGATTGCTCATGAGTTGGAAATCCGATTCTAGTAATAGAAAAACTAAAATGTCAAAATCAACATCATCAAATTAGAAATCTCAGCTATTGGTAGTGACAAAAGCTCTCCTATTAACAAAGACAAGTAAACTCATTTTGGATCTTCAATTTCAAGGACGTACTTAATAACTAATTAATTCATATACACATAGAAATATAAACAGTGACACTTACAAGAAGTAACGAGTAATGCAACAACCTATAAACAACAAGTAATCTCACATAGACATATAAGTACGATGGCAACAAGTAATACATTGTTGCAAGTTTGAATGTTTCATAATTTCATCAACTTTTAGCTTTAAACTATATACAATATTACAATAAAATATTCCTAAGAGGCAGGTATAAGCAGCGTTGCTGCTATTTCCCTTGTTTAATATAGCTATTTCCTTTTATAGATTTTTTATTTAATATAAAAAAAATGATTTAATTACGTGGATAGGTATTTATATATTATCTTAGAGTTTGAACTTGATTGGCGGATCAAGAAGATTAACCTAAGTGTAACAAGTGTACAACATGGATTCATTTCATGATAGTTGTATCTTGTTATATAATTTAACCTATGTTTAACAATCCACTATTTTCACAAAACTAAGTGGTTATTCACCACCCTCTTTACTTGTGGCTATCCTAGTTAGATATATAAGAACTTCAACATGTTATAATATTTCATTTAATTTAGTATTCAATTAATTAAGTTTTTTTTATACATTCAATACATCAACATATTACATTAGATTTTAAACTAAAATTTGTAAATATTTAATTTGGTATACAATTAATTAAAGTTTTTTTCCACATTCAATGCACTAACATATTAATTGACTTTTTTATTTTTTTAATAAAAATTAGTATAATCTAATTAGGTTTCATATTTCTAAAACTCTATATATTGGTTTATTGGAACAAATATATAATGATGTAACACGCCTCAAAATTCCTAAAATGAAAGAAATTTTTTTACATGCATTGACTAGAAGTAATTTATCATTCCTAAACAAGAGTTTACTCATGTGTTAAGTTAATGTTGCTTATGCAAGTTGTTAATCTCCTTTTTCTGCTTACTATGCAAGGTTCCGCCACCTGAGTTAATGGCCAACTCTATCCATGGTGTATAGCTACACCTGAAGGTGATTGTGTTACAGTTTCCTTGCTCTCCTTTTAATAGTTTTAATAGGGATTTAGTATACCTGAGGATTGGGAGACTATAAATAATATTTGATCCCATCCATTAATGTAATAAGGTTTTTATTAAGGGTTTAAATGTGACGGTCCTTACCATAGCCTAAGCTCATGGTATCCAAGGTGAAGGACTTCATTCCTAATGCACGATGGTGTAAGGGTTCTAAAGCAGTGTAAAACCCTTCATGTAACATCCCTAAATTTTGTAATAATTATTTTTTATTATCGCATGTAATTCATGATTCTTTGGGAATAAATCAAGAGATGCTATACTTCGTAAATCATTTGTCGTAATGAAATGAATTAACAATAAACGTGCAATAAACTCAAGTTTTAAGTGTCTATAATAGTTTTATCATTAGCATGCTTTATTGGTGTACTATGTCAAAAATATGTCATGCTTTCCAGTTTACATTACTTTGTGATGATAACTTTCTTTAAGACTGTTTGTCATTTTTCGTTAGTTTTGGTTTTACTTTGATTTGTAAAAGGTATCGATCATGGTATTACTTAGTGTTTATGACTAATAAATGATATTTGTTTTCCATTGATGTAGGTAGGTGCGACCATCCTAAAAAGTACCAAATCCTAAAGCCTAGAACTACCAGTAACAAGGAACGTTGTCCTATTTCTTGTGGGGAACACATCCTAAACTTTACTTGGTTTCAATATTTGTATAACATACTAAGTCATATATAATATTTAAAGTTTGGACTCAACACAACATATGTTACAGCTTATACTATAACATATGCTTGGATATTGTAAATGATAACCATTGTCTAAAAACCTATTTTATAAACTTAGAGTGGGAAACACTATGCTTAAATTTTGGGTCTTTATTACACCTGATGACTAAAAGTGAACATCTCGAGACCATATCCACAAATTCATTATGCAATGTACATGAATTGATGGCATTCACATCTAGTCCATGTGGTCGTAATAACGCCTTCGGCTGTCGGGTGAAGGACATGAAGTTAAACCCTAGGTTTTTAATGTGTATTGGTGGTTGTGTAAAAGCTTTTGATGGGGTTTTATTTGCAGTTAGCTGCACCTTCGTTCTTGCACTCAGCCTCCGGGTTTTTGACATTGTTAGCTCACTATTGTTAGGTTTTTAGCATTAAGCTATCATAACATTAGGATCTTTAACTAAGAGAACAACAAGCACAACAATCAAACACAAGAGACAATGAACATAGTTTTTTTCCTCGGGGAAACAATAAATGGAGAAAACGCCGCAACTTCCTCAGAGATAGAATCAGCACCAAAATTGAAACCCAAAAATAGTAAGATGATCTCCTAACAGCAGTAACCTCTTTCTTCCTTTCCCCGCTATCTTTCTCTTCCTCATCTATGGGCTACAACTGAGTGTGAGTGAGTGTGTGATAAATAGAGAGGCTAGCTCTCTATTTATACTAATTTTCAACTTGACTAAACCCAACTAGGGCTGACTTCACTAGGTGAGTCTAATAACCCTAGTTCCCTAGAACTCCAGGGACTTTAACACTTAGACAATAGGAGGGTTACCCACCTTGACTTGACATGACCTGTTTACATTATAGAAACTCCTGATAGGAACCTCGGGGCATGACATGACTCAAGTACATTAAAAATATATCCCAGAATAAACATTAAGTTACAATACATAAAAAATACAAGTGAATACATTTCGAAGTTACAATTACATCAACACTCCCTCTTAACTAGTAAGGTATTCTCTCGACACAATTTATCGGCAAAGGTCTTCTTCTTTGTATCATCTAGATCATCATCGAGTCCTCGTCATCTTCATCTTCAAATCATCTCTATCTTCAAGTCATCTTTACCTGGATCTGGATCATCACTCGATCTGGATCATCATCACTCGATCTGGATCATCATCACTAGATCTGGATCATCCCTCGATCTGGATCATCTCTAGAGCATCATCTCTAGATCTGGATCATCCCTCGATCTAGATCATCTCTACTGGATCATCATCACTGGATCTTCACAGGTGCTATCTCATGATTCTTCTCGTCACAAGAAGTTCTACAGAGACAGCCTTTTTCCATGCTGGTTGTAGGCCTAGCCTCCATGTAGGTCTTCTTCAACACTTATATCTGACCCTCAATTAGAATGTCCCACCCAGCACTTACATCTGATCATGTAGGAACCAATCCTATAATCATATCATAAAGGCACGCCCAACGCTCACATTTGACCATGTGGGAACGCCTCCCACAACCCTGTTAAAAAGGCCCAGCACTCACATTGATCAACCAATGTCGAAAAGGATTTAGCACTTACACTTGGCCATGCAAGGAACCAATCCTCCATGCCGAAAGGCTCTGTAGTTACATCTGACAACCAATGTTAGAAGGGCTCAGCACTTATATTCGACCATGCAAGGAACCAATCCTTCATGTTGAAAGGGCTCTGCACTTACATCTGACAACCAATGTCAGAAGGGTGTGCACTCACATATGATCTTGTAGGAAGCAATCCTACAGTCATATCAGAATGGCTCCCAGTCCCAGTTTGAGCTACCTGGTAACTAACCAGGTGCCTCCATTCAAAGAATGGCATTTAGTGCTTACTTCTGATCATGTAGGAACCAATCCTATAGTTACATTAGAATAGCTCAGCACTCACATTTGACATGGAAGGAACCAATACTCTCACCATGATAGAATGTCTCAGTGCTTATATCTAACCATGGAAGGAACAAATCCTCTCACCATGTCAGAATAGCTTTGGGTCTCATCATTTCCCTTTGGAGTAAACCTCGATCTTGAGAACACCAAGCTTCTCCCTGAAGTACTCGAACTTCACCCTAGCCAATGGCTTTGTCAACACATCAACTATATGTTCCTCCCTCACAACATACTGGAGCTTCACTGCTCCCCTCTGCACCATATCCCTGATAAGTGATACTTGATCTCGATATGCTTTGACTTGTCATGGAACACTGGATTCTCTGACAACTTGACGCAACTCTGGTTGTCACAATGTATACAAGTAGCATCCATCTGGAGATCAAATAAATCAGACAGTAGCTTCCGCAACCATTTTTCCTCACAACTAGTTGAACAAGTTGTGACATACTTTGCTTCAGCTGTACTCAGTGCCACACAGGATTGCTTCTTGCTAAACCAAGAGATCACACCTGATCCCATACTGAAGCAACAGCCTGAAGTTCTCTTCCTATTGATGGCAATGCCTGCCCAATCTGAATCAACATAACCCTCTCGGTTAATATTTTGATTCACCTCATACTTGAGCCCATAATCAATTGTACCCCTCAAGTACCTCAGAATATGCTTTGCAGCAATCAAGTGAACATGTCTCAGATCTGTCAAGAACTAGCTCAAGGTGTTCACGGCAAAGAAAATGCTTGGTCTCGTGTTCGTCAGATACATCAAGGACCCAATCATCGACGATATATCGTAGAATCAACCACCTCTGATGAAGAATCACTCAATAGATTTAGGTTCGATGCCATAGGTGTGGTCATGGACTTGCAATCCATCATCCAACCTCTTCAAGATCTCTACTACATACTTCCATTGTCTAAGGGAGATTCCATCTACATTCTTCCACACCTCCATGCCTAGGAAATAATGCATCATACCCAAGTCCTTCGTTTTGAACTTGACAACAAGCTTTCTTTTCATATCAGCAATCAACCCATCCATACCTATTACAAACAGATGATCTACATACAGTAGGAGCATCACTGGGTTGTCATATTCAACCTTGTAGTAAAGGTTGGAATCTGCTTTACTCTTGGTAAAGCCCAAAATGGATAGAAATATGTTGATTCTGCCGTACCATGTCCTAGGTTCCCGTTTCAAACCATACAAGGCTTTCTTCAATCTGCACACATGAGACTCCCTATCATGTGTCTCAAAACTGAGTGGATGTTCTACATACACTTCCTCTTCCACTACACCATTCAAGAAAGAAGTCTTGGCATCCATTTGGTGTATCTTCCATTTCATCACTGCACCCAGAACAAGTACTGATATGATGGAAGTGTATCTAGCTACAGGTGTGTTGAGGCCTGGAAAATCATAGGTAACACAGTTAGGGATTCTCACCAGTAAACGTTCCCAACTAGCCCGTTACTGTTTTGTATGGGGAATCCGTCCAGTTTATAGTACGACTACCGTAGTTCAAGTAACAAAAATAAAGGGTTTTACCGGTTATGGCACGGTCCACTATGTATGTTTTTAGTTTTTTGTATTTAGGTATGAGATGCAAGTTCCTATCTAAAAAATGTAGATTGATAGAGAATACGAGGAGCGATCACAACGTGATGCGCAGGTTCTTACCTCTCGTCTTAACTTTCTCGCATATAAATCACACATAGCAAGAAACTAAACTAACTACCTAACCTATCCCTAGGGAGCAAGATTATCATTTATCAATGAGTAATGTATTTTGCACATGCATTAAGAAAAATCACAGATAGTTGTTACTTATTTCAAAACACATGAACATTTATAGATATATGAACAACAAGATAGCTCATTGTTTATGAAAAGCATTCATTACCCACAGTGGAAATTTCATAAAATAAACTAGAGCACATTCATAACAAGAACATAGGTTCAAAGAGTTAGAACGACCTCACAGTTAATGGATAACAGCTGAAAATGAAATAGTTCACATTCAACAAATCCATAGCACAGCATTTGAAACCTTCCATAAAGCTTTCTCCACCAGGAAACTTGTAATTTCTTTATGCAAAAGGAAATATTTCTTCTTACATCATACTCTCACAAATCTATCTAGGAAAAGTCCCCTCTCTATCTAACTCTCCTATACTTATACTACAAGCAAAACTCTTGGGCTGCCCCTCGGTGACCTTTGGTCTTCCACAAACCATTGAGTCCCATGATTTTTTCTTTTAGTGAGTGCTCATGATTTATACAATACCTTACATTTCAGATTAATATTTTAAGAGAACTTTATAAAAAGGAACCAGCTTGGTAACTGATTAACTTTTCCCAAGCCTGGGCCTCTACTGCTATCGATCTGTTTGAGATCTTAGTCCCTTACTTTCTTCTCCTCTTTCTTCATCTCTGCTTCTTCAATTTATTTCTCTTCCTTCCTTGCTGCCTCCTTTCTTCTGCTTTGTCTTCTAGACATATCTTCTCTACAACAGCAATTACCCCATCATGAATAACCAGTTCTTAGATCACTTAGCGTTTGAAAAAGTAATGCAAACTGTATTAAAACATACATCTTGTAAAGTGATCTATCAAAAATATTAATGCATGAAGAGAAAAAATGATAATGTAATGAAAATCCTGCCCTTTTGTATCTTGAACTCCGCTAAATCCATTGTCCAAACTAAAATCGCAAGCCCGAAAAACAAACTCTTTACTCAATCCAGGCCACCTCTGGGCCAATTCAACATCCTCCGATGAAAGCATGAGAGCTGACAAAAGTAACCGCCATCGAAAAATAGGGTAAAAGCACATGAGAAAGGAAGGAAAACCCTCACCGGGGGGGAAAATACTAAGCAGTCAGATGGTTAGTGCACTAAATAGCAGCAACGATGGAAGATATAAGGACTATGGCTTTAGCGACAAAAGGACATCATCGATGATTGGAAGAATGAGGAACTAGCTAGAAATGCATTGGTAGATAAATCAACTAAAAATCAGAAAGATAGTGCGAATGATCGCCAAAACGGCAGATGCCAAACTGACTACGGACCCTGCAAATCATGAAACCATCGGTGATCGAAACAACTAAAGATCATGCATCGGCAAAGCAAATGGGGTAGTCCTCCGATGAAATGTCAAAAACAGTTCCGAATAGCTAAAAGAAAACAAATCATTTTAAAAACAAAAACTCGTGGAATCGGTAAAGATATGGGATTCCATTGGGGTGCTTGCAATCTACCATCCGAAACGGTGGCAACGCAAAGGACTAATGCTCCAATCATGAGAAAACAGAAAATGCCGATAGTCAAAATTTTTGAAAAAATAAACAAAGGAGATAAAAACCATCGGCAAAAAACATGACTGTCCATTGGGACATTCGTAATTTACCTTCCCCAATGGCGGCTACGTAAAGAACTACTGCCCCGATTCATTGTCCAAACGACCTCTGACAATGATAAAGGAAATCAATCCGTAAGTCAAAAACTTCAAACTTCACAGTCAAAAGCATTTGTAGACAAATAATAATCATTCATCATCCGAAATTGGTAAACAATTGAACTCAATTCAAACTCAGGAAAATCCAAAATTGTAGTAAAGGAACAACAGAGTTTAGGGAACCAATAAAACCCGACAAGACAAAATAAAAAAGGAGGGTCCAAAATTTTAAAATTTTGGGAAGAAAGTTGCGGCTACAACTGGTTCCTTAAAGCACATATCTACTTTTTATTAAAGTTGTCTTGCTTTACAGTTGTTTTAAGGCAAAAGGAAAAGTTAGTCTAGGTGTAACTGCCTTATTTTTTTCCCACATCATCCTCCCTCTTTTTCTCCAATTAAAAGAATGTATGAGTTGTATTTCCATCCCTCTTTATCTTTCCCACTTGACTTAGCAAATTTGTGAGCATCTTCATAGATTTCGAAACTGCTTTATACACCTATGGGGGATTTGACTAGTTTTGGTAAGCCTGCTTTTTGACTATTTTGAACAGCATCCTTATGCATTCGAACCTCTCATGTAATTATATATTTGAGCAGCCTATTACTTCACAAGCTTTTCTGTTGTACACTTACTCAATACAAATTAGTGTTATGCTCCAATTTTAGTCTCCTTTGGTGTGAATTTTGCATGTTTGATTAGCAATTTTGTGACTGTTATTGTTCTATCTCTTGGGTTCAATTTCCTCACAAACCATCGAATATAAATAACCCGATTGGTCATAGATAAGGTTGAACTATTGTTCCTTAAGGATGGCTTCCTCCTTAGTTTGTGGGTGGTCAGATGCAACGTCCTTGGTAATGGGGGTGAGCAAGGTTTTGAGAAACAAATCTAGGAAAATCCTATCATCTAATAGGATTTTACACAAGACACGACAATGATACCACTCATCGATGTGATCCGTGATATGGGTAGTATTGTTCTTTCAACATGATAATAGGATTTCCACGCCCTCATCATTACGAACATGTAGCTAGAAGTACTGGAGAAACATCGAGGCTAATGATGAAAAATTTGTATTAGTGGCATCTGATAGCTCAATATACCATTTGACTACACACTTGTGAGTGTGCACTGGAATAAACACAATCAGATAGAATCATCCACTATGTTGTTAGATTAAAACCATAAGTGGAATGAAATAATGTGGTTTTAAGGGTCTTCTCCCGCCTTTCCTTCAAACTTAGGCATATCTGATGGGAGTTTGGTAGGCATGGGAGGCCATAACGGGTCATGAGGAATGAGTTCATTTGCGAATTGTTCTGAATGAGGCAGTTTGACACTAGCCATAAATGGTAGGCTAGGACCGGGACTAGAGCAAGGAGGTCCAACAATGGTGCTAAGATCGACGGGCATGTAGTTGTTGCGTGCAAATGGGGGTCGGTATGGCTGACTTTCGACAGTAGGAGTAGTCACTGGAATGGTGTGAATAGCTGGAATGGTGTGAATAGCTGGAATGGTGGTAGAAGGGCCAATGCCCCCATGTATAAAGGATGTTATAATATGAACAATGGTGACTGGAGTGGGGCCACCACTAGTGGGTAGCATACTAGCAGCAATGTGTGCTGTGGCGAGGGGTCCATTGGGACCAAGACCTATGGGTCTAGTAGAAGGGATACCCGATATGATGGGTGGAACTATCACGAGTCCACTATAAACCGTCCCCCCTTGAAAGGGATTAGGAGGTGCACCATCCATGGGGACAGATGGGGATGTGAATACGGTAGGTTCATATTGATAGGAATATGAAGTGTATGGCTATGAAGGTGGTGAACAACTTTGAATATGGATCCGACGATGGTGGTTCAAGGAACCGAACTAAGGGGTATTCCCCATAAGTCTATGTGAGTAGCATGGTGGAGCAATGATGACGTGATGGTGTGTTTTGTAATGAATGTAGGAACAAGAGTGTCAAACATGATCTCTAAAATAAAACGACAGTTGAGTGTGCAGAAGGAGAGTGTAAAAATGGTGGCTTAGAGGGAAAAAAGAAAGCTCTAAAACCAAAGTGCAACAACGTGTTACAATATACGTGTCTATAGCAAAGTGGCAAGAAATCCAATAAGCAACACTACCTATAAATAAAATGATGCACTAACCTATGGGGTATAAGTGCAAGAAAACTCCTACCTACAAGATGGAAGCCCCTCACAAATCATATCCTTTTCTAGGTGATGAAATCTCAGTCAAACAATACGAAATGGAAGAACTATAGGCTAAGAGAATCGCACTACTGAGAGGGACCTCGAGTACACGATCTCTAAATAGACTGGAAACTAGGATACCTCATTCATGACACATCCATAGTGGTTTCCTAGCACTTTAGCCCTTTGGTCCTAGACACCTGATATGGTCTTCAACATGCACGAGGAGGACTATGAAGTGTATCCCTTAGTGCAGAATAGAGTGTGGTATTCCACACTGACTTCCAGAACCCCTTCATTGTGGCTCACTCCTGTATAGAGGGGGGGACTCCAATATACTAGTTGTGACCATTTCAACAAGTACTAGAGTATTTTGGTACCCTAATGGACCACAACTATGTCTAAGATGTAAGTGACAAAGGGGTGTTATTTGGATGCCTATACCCAATGTCCTAAATTAACTACAATATTGTTTTGGTTCTAAAATTAGGTTACAATGTTGGTTGAGTTAAGTTAAATTTTAGGCTCAGTTTGGGGTCATGTAGTAAGCATTTTACGTTAGGGTGTGAGATGTGTGCATAAGTGATGTGTAATGTGTAACCCCAATGATCTCATGGACAAGACACAAATGTAGAAAAATAAATAACCGTAAATGACAGTAAATATTTTTCAAAACAACTAATTCTTCTAGAAACTAAAATGTACACAAGTAAATGAGCACATAAGGAACTTAACAGGTTGTAGGAAACACACAAGGGGTCTCAACTACCAAACTCAACTAAGGGGGCTCACATACAAGGGAAATAGGACCACAGAACAAACCAAGGGGTTCTAAGTGATCAGATCGGGAAGGAAATGACTGGAGAAGGGGTATAACACATACAAGGGGTCTGGAAAAGGGTCTAAAACACTGAAAAAGACTGAAAAAACATCGAAAAAGGACAGATCACACAAAAATGGGTCACAGTAGTGACTGGGATCGATTCAAAATCCTGGCCAAGTGCGATCCAGATTTTTGGTCTAGGTCACACTTATCAGGGAAGAAGGCATGAACTAGGTCATGCTTATCAACAAAAAAGGTGCGCCCTGGGTCACATCTTTCTGTTGGATAGGTGTAATGCAACCTATCTGAGGGTTTTTTGAGAAAAAACTATTGGCTTGGCTCGGGGGATCAAGCAAAAGGACAATACTAGTTTGGATCTGTCGTTCGGGGGTCATATTTGTGATGGATAAAGGTACCCAAGTAGAACAAACCAGTAGAAACACATGCAAAAACATATGTCCAAGGGGATCGATACAGTGGAGTCACCAAAACTGTAGTGGGGATTTATCCCCTACTATGTGCCAAAGCATCTACTTTAGATCAACCATATCAAAGGGTTGAGTTCATGGTGCAAGGGATTTCTCAACTTCGACTTGCAGTAATAAAAAGTAAGAACAATAGAAATATTTCTATGAATTTTTATAGTTAGTTTTTCTAACTAATGAAAAACAATAACAAGCATACCTTTCGATAACATGGGCCATTATAGCCATTTGTGGAAATGGTCCACCAGCTCCACGATCTGGTTCTCCAATCGTCTCTGCTAATGGTTCTCAAAAAGGGGGAGTGGATCCAAGAGGGTATGGAGCAATCTCAACATACATGGCAAAAATATAGGAACAATGGCGAAAGGTGAAAAAGTTCAGGAATAGTTGACTAAAAGTGCTTTTGGGGAGACCTTCACAATGTATTTATAGGATGATCAGAAGTTTTTTTGACCTATGGTATTTTATTGTGGATGGTATTTGTCCATGTTTTTTGACCCATTCTCATTTTAGGGTTTTTTTCTCCTTTTTGGAGAGAGTAGGGTTATTTCCTAATAAATGCTCATCTTCCATGTATTTATGGGGGAAGGAATAATAATGTTTTAGAACACTTTTTGTGAAATTTTAATTATGAAGGTCAAAATGGAGGAAATAATGGTGGGATAATGATGTATAATTATGGTTTGGATCATAGAGATATAGGTGAAATGTTTTTGGTGTTAGCAGGCGCGAAAAGTCACTTCATGTAGTTATTAAAGCATGGGGGCGGTGATGTCAGGTGTCAGTAGTCATTTTCTTATATGGTTAGAAGCTATGTCATTTGTATTTTCACCATAATATCATATCCCTTAGATCCTACACCCCTTTGGTCACTATCCCACAGATATTTTCTACACTATGTAGAGGTTCCTATTGTTGTTCATGACCATTACCAGATTGTGTTGAACCCATAAAAGTCTAATATAAAGACATAGACGGATTTTGGGAAAAAAATATTAATGGTTGTAGGTGAGCATAGAGGTTGAGAAAGATAGAAACCCTTAACTATGGAGTTCTTCTACTTTTGTGCTGCTTGACAAGTAGTAATTTGTGCTAAAGGAGGTTCTCTGACATCATACAACATATTGGACTCTTACTGCACACATTGTCAAGCACCTCAAGGGTTAGATTCCATGAGGGAACTATGGATTAGTAAAGGGGAGTTTCTTCCTTATATTTTGCGGGGTAGTTAGAAGGAGTGTGATGGTTGTGATGGCTGACTAAGATCTATGTAGAAATTTGTTTGAGTTTTGGCTAAGAATAGAGAGAAGAACTGTAACTCAAATTTTGGACCTAACACTTATAGGCATGTTCCTATTGATTATTATGATTATCTTGATGTTTTATTTTTATATTGGTTTGAAGACCCCAGTGCATATGAACATGATGATTTGTTTTATATATATTGGGCGTAAGCCAATTATTGATGATATATGTATATGCTTCTTTTGTGTTGGGCATGGAACCTGAAGCACATGATTGACGAGATGTTTTGTGTTGAGTGAGGAGCTCTGGAGCACTTGAGTGATTGATGATTTGTATTGAGCGGGAAGCTCTGGAGCACATGAGTACTTACCTTTGTGTTGAGTGACAAGCTCTAGAACACATGAAAAGATAATTGGATGTGTTGGGCATAATCCCTAGAGCCTTCCATGTTGATTTTGAGCATAAGCTCTGAAGCATCGAATCCTTGGCCATTGTATCCCTAGGTGTATCATACAACTACATCCTAGCATTAATGTTGAGTGAGGAGATCTAGAATTGCACTGAATTGTAACTCCATGTTAAAGCATTGAGTATGGGATCTGGTGAGCTCTAGGGGTTACTAGAAATAATTTAATAACTTCTGAGTGAAAACGACTCGAGAAAATATTGATCTCATCATACTTATTTATAGGTGATTAAATGAAATTTTGAATTTTTGTATTCTCATCAAGTACTGAAGAGCTACCACGTTATATGAGGGAAATCCAACATGCAATGATGTTTAGAGTTTCCTAGCCTAGTAGACCTAAACCATATACCTACTTGACCTTAATGAAGAAGTATCATTAAGTCTAGGGATCATGGTATATGACTTCCAAAGACATTGTTAACAAAATGTTATATTATTATGTACTTTATACATGGTATGTATAGAGAATTAAATATATTAATAATATAAATAAATGAAAGAAGAAAAATCTCCATCAATTATTATTTATTATTAAAATATAATAAATAGTCCAACTGTAAGAATAATAAACCTATAGTTACCTACCTTAGACATTAATTAGATCATTTTTTTCTTATTACCTAGTCTCATAGATTCCACTCTGTGCTAGTTGCCTTCTACATGTAATAGAAGTCAAAACTTGCTAAAATTGAGTCATGGAACACTTGGGAAACCTCCCGGAAAACCATATTTAGTATGTCTGCTTTATTCCATATCCTCCAAAGCACACATCTACTTTTTCTGTAAAGATGCCTGTTTTATTGAGCATTAAGGTAAAAGGAAAAGCTAGACTAGGTGTAGTTGACTTGTTTTTTGCCCACATCATCCTCCATCCTTTTCTCCTAATAAAAGTATGTATGAGTTGTCTTTCCATCCCTTATTATATTGCCTACTTGACTTTTCCAATTCGTGAGCATCTTGTTGGATTTGGAAACTGCTTTATGCACCTATGGGGGATTTGACTAGATTTAGTAAGCCTCATTTTTTGACTATTTTGAATGGAATCCTTATGCATTCGAATATCTCATGTAATTACATATTGCAGTAGCCTATTACTTCACAAGGTTGTCTATTGTACACTTATTCAATACATATTAGTGTTATGCTCCAATTTCAGTCTCCTTTGATGTTAATTTTGCATGTTTGATTAAAATTTTTGTGAGTGTAAATTTTCTATCACTTCGGTCCAATTTCTACATGGTATCAGAGATTTTGTAGATCGATTTCTTTCCTTCCATATTTCTATTGCAGGTTTGATATCTTGACTGGGAGCATATTTTGCTGACTGAAGGGCACGGTTTCTGAGCTATGGACCAATCTCAGAAGATCATCTTGAATCCATTTAATTTCTTTGAATGGAAAGCTAAGATGGAGATATTGTTGAGAGCGAAAGGTATATACAGGGCTACTTTGGAAACTGAGGTAGAGCCCAATGTGGGTGCAGAGAAAATCAAATGGCACAACAAGAGCGATGAGGCCTATGGTCTTTTGTGTCTGAGAATTTCAAGAGACCTCTTCCATCTTGATGGATTGACATCACCTAATGAAGTCTGGGAGAAGCTTGTAGATATTTTTAGTAAGAAATATGAGATGAGAGGACATCAAATTGAGAATGAGCTGATCTCCTTGAGTCCCAGTATCTTCAAATCCTTGCAACTCTATTTTTCCAAGTTTAAAGCCCTTGTTTTGTTGTTACAATAGTGTGGAATTGAAAAGAAGGAAGAGCAACTAGTTTTGTCCATACTCTTGAAGCTTGGCCCTGATCTCCCTTCCTGATTGCTCAAAGAAGAGGGAAGTAGGATCAAATTTAGAGGACAGAGAGAGAGTACATGCTTTGGTTGCTGGCACATCAAGCTCACCTTAGCTTCATCATAGACTCTGGAGCTTCAAGACATATGGTTTCTACAAAAGATGCATTCTCCTCTCTTAACATGTCAAAAGTTCCACCAATAGTTTTGGGAGATGACTCTCTCACTGACAGTTTGGGAAAAGGAAGGATTTGTCTTAACCATGGTAAGTTCAATAATGTGTAGTATGTTCCAAGTCTTGCCTCTAATCTCTTGTTAGTGTATCAAATGACTCACACTAGGTCTCCAAAGAAGTTCATCTTCTCCCGTGATGATGTTGAAATCACTAAGATTTTGACTAGTCAAGTTATAGCAAAAGGTGTTGTTGATCGCACTTCGAAGGTATACATGTTTTCCCATTTTCTACCCTACTCAAACCCCTCTGCTCTTCTTATTCATGCTAATGAGGCAAGAAATATTTGGCCATCTTAACTATAAGTATCTTTCTGATTTGAGTGAAAAATATATGGTCATAGGGTTACCAAATATCAAGTTTTCCAAGGGATCCTGTCAAGGTTTTATCCTAGGAAAACACCCAGAGCACAAATTTGAGATAGCTGGTCATGAGAGAACCTCTGAATCTCTTGAGTTGATCCATAGTGACATTGCTGGTCCATTTCCTCATATTTCCATGAGTTAAGCCAAATATGAACTGAACTTCATAGACAAATTTTCTAGGTATTGTTGGGTTTACTTCCTAAAGCATAAGTCTGAAGTTTTTGACCTCTTCAAAGTCTTTAAGGCCTTGGTTGAAAACCGGTCTTGGAGAAGACTCAAGATCCTCAGATCTGACAATGGTGGTGAGTATGTCAATTCTGATTTCATTTAGTATTGTAAACATGCAGGTATTCAGATGCAACATTCAATCCCTTATGCACCACGACAAAATGGTGTTGCTGAGAGAAACAACAAGTCACTGAAGGAGATGGCAACCTGCATGATGGAGGCTAAGACTTTGCCACCAAAGTTTTGGTCCAAGGCTATAAAATATGTATCCTACATCCAGAATAGGGTGCCTCATAATCAGCTTGATGGTATGACTCCTTTTGAAGCTTGGAGTGGGCAGAAGCCACATGTGACCCATTTCAGGATTTTTGGCTCAAAGGCTTGGGCTAGAATTCCAACTGAAAAGAGAAAGGCTTTGCAGCCCCAAAGCCAAGAGTTCCTATTTGTTGGGTATTCTAAATATTAAAAATGGTACAAGCTGATCAACTTGAGCACTAACAAAGCTTTCATTGAAATAAGTGTTCAGTTCCAAGAAGAGCCTTTAGTAGCAGTTGAAGTTGGAGAGTCTTCTTCACCACAAGATCCATTGATAGTAAGTGGAGAGACTACTGAGTTTGCTGATTTTTATATGTATAATAATGATGATTTGATTGTAGATCCTGAAAATCCTACAAGACCAAAATGTGCAACAAAGACCATTCATGCAGCTGAGGAACTAGCTCGAAATCCTAGTGACACTAGGAGGACTAGATCTCAGTTTGAGAGTGCCTTGTGTATGAAAGATCCTTTATTTGCTGAGAAAAGCTATATGATGGTTGAATCAGATCCACAGACATATGAAGATGCAACACATGATCCAATATGGAAAACAACCATGAAACAAGAATTCATCTCGCTCCAGAAGAACAACAAATAGGAACTGGTTGATCTTCCCCTAGGGAGGAAGCTAGTTCAATGTAAGTGGGTTTTTAAGACTAAGTTTGTTGCTGATGGTTCACCTTTGAAAAATAAGGAAATATTGGTAGCCAAGGGAAAATCACAAGTACATGATATTGACTACAATGAAACCTTTGCAACAGTGGCAAAGATGGACTCCATAAGGCTAGCTTTGGCCATTGCAGCTTTGAAGCAGTGGGAGGTACATAACATGGATGTGAAGTGTGCTTTCCTAAATGGAGATCTCACTGAAGATATTTACATGCATCAACCTGAATGGTTTGTTTCTAATCCATATTTTGTGTTTAGGTTAAATAAATCGTTGTATGAGCTCAAGCAAGCCCCTAGGGCTTGGTATGCCAAGATTGATGGTTTATGTTGTCATTCAGTGTTGTTCGATGCAAGTATGATCCTAATTTTTATTTGAAGTTGATTCATGGTTCTTTGATTATTATTATCTTGTATGTGGATGACCTTATGATTATAGGAAGTTCAAAGAAAGAGATTGCCTCCTTGAAGGATGCAATGAACCATGCATTTTGTATGACAGATTTGGGATTGTTGAGCCAATTTTTGGGTCTTGAAATCGCTCAATCCCAACATGGAATCAAAGTACATCAGTCCAAGTATGCCTTAGATTTGTTGAACAATTTCAACATGAATTATTTCAAGCCAAGCAAGACTCCTTTCTTTTCAGGAGTTAAGCTTAAAGAAGCAAGTTCTTCTCCTATGGTAAATAATACACTGTATAGGCAGTTGATTGGGTGTTTGCTTTATCTTACACACACTCGACCTTATATATATTATGCAGTTAGTGTGGCTTAAAGATACATGGATCAGACTCATGAGATCCATTGGAGAGTAGCCAAAAGGATCCTTAACTTTGTTTAAGGAAAAAGAACTCATGGGATCTTCTACAAAGCTAAATTTGATCTTGATTTGATTGGGTTTACTAACAGTGATTAGGCAGGTGACAAAATATATTGAAAGTCCACATGAGGATATGTGTTCATTCTTGTAGAAGAACCAATCAGTTGGTCAAGCAAGAAGCATAGTGCCATAGCACTCTCATCTACAGAAGCAGAGTATAGAGGAGTTGTAAATGAGGCAACTCAATGTTTGTGGTTGCAGGGAATACTTTGAGCCTTATGGCTTCAAATAAGAGTTTTCAACTTCTATCTACTGTGATAATTAGAGCACCATTCAAATATACAATGATCCATTTTAGAGACAGTGAACCAAACACATTGAGATCCATATGCACTACATCAGACAGCTTGTGCATGATGGCACCATTCATCTACTCTTCTATGCATATTCAGAACAAGTAGCAGACATCTTCACCAAAGATTTTTTGTAAGAAGAAATTCAGCAATCTCAAATCACTATTGGGGATCACTGATCATGCTGTGAAGGATGATTGATGACAAGATTTTCCAATTTTGTTTTACTATCCATGTTTAAGGGAGGATTTTCCCAATGGGTTTTTGCCTCTTTCCTTGGCTGAACAAGTAGTATGTAAAGGGTGACTAAAAATTGTTGCTAGTCCCTATATTTTTTTTATATTTAATCATAAATTCAGGATTAAGGGGGGGTGTTAGAATAATCAACCCATAGTTACCTACCTTAGACATTAATTAAATCATTTTTGTCTTATTACCTAGTCTCCTAGATTCCACTCTATGCTAGTTACCTTCTACATGTCATAGAAGTCAACACTTGATAAAACTGAGTCATGGAGCACTTGAGAAACCTCCTAGAAACCATATTTAGCATGTCTGATTTATTCTAGATCCTCCAAAGTGCATATCTGCTTTTTCTGTAAAGCTACCTATTTTATTGAGAATTAAGGCAAAATGAAAAGCTAGACTAGGTGTAGTTGACTTGTTTTTTTCCCACATCAGCCTCCATCCTTTTCTACTAATAAAAGTATGTATGAGTTGTCTTTCCATCCCTTATTAGATTTCCTACTTGAATTTTCCAATTCGTGAGCCTCTTAGTGGATTTGGAAACTACTTTATGCACCTATGCGGGATTTGACTAGATTTAGTAAACCTACTTTTTTTACTATTTTGAATGGCATCCTTATGCATTCGAATCTATCATTTAATTATATAATGCAGTAGCCTATTAATTCACAAGGTTTTCTATTGTACACTTATTCAATACAAATTAGTGTTATGCTCCAATTTCAGTCTCCTTTGATGTTAACTTTGCATGTTTGATTAACAATTTTGTGAGTGTAATTGTTCTATCACTTGGGTTCAATTTCCACACCAACACCTAAAAATTCAAACTAAGAACTAGAATAAAGTTTCTAAGTTAAAATATTAATAATTAACCAAAGTAATTGAAAAGGGTTAAATCAAGAAACCAAGGTTTCTTGATTTAACTGTCCCTTTAAGTGAAAAGTATGTCTATAAAGAATCAATCCAAGGAAAGTATTGGGGTTTTGATCTATCATTAGAGGAGTCATTTTTTCTATGTGTTTTCTCTCAAGTAAATTCTTGGATAACATTTTCCTAGAAATAAAAAGGAGAACTGATCCAGATCTCATACACCATATAGGAAACCCTACCTTAGGATCTCTAAGCTACTTGCATGTTGGAGTCCAGCTTGGGGGGATCAGGATGAAAACCAGGAATGGTTCCGGGTTATGGTTGGGTGGAACATGGTAGTGCCCAAGTGATTTGGTCATCAAAACAATAGGTAAGATATGTCTTAATTGGTTAATGGTGGTTATTTAAAGTGTCCAGGTTCAGCCATTAAAGGAGCTTCAAAAAACTACAGGTATGAGTTCTTAGTATGTCAAGTTCGTTTCTAGCATAAATGATGGCTACTTTAGCTAAAGGTTCATATTGTATTTCTAAACCTAGAAATGATTTTTTTGTCTATATCTTCTAGGGTTTACATATCTTCTAATATATTAACCCTAGGTGCATTAATGGCACCAACTGGTACCCACCTTCAAAGCCATAAACCCACCTTGCCATAGTTTACAATCGTTGCCAAACAATAGTCTCCACCACCATGCCATGGTTAAACCCCAACGTATATGGTTCAACCATATGATATGTCGCCACCCCAAATCATATCACAAGGTCATTATATTACAAGTTTTAATACATTACGATGTTAGGCATAGTGCATAGTCCATGCTTGGTCTGTGCTAGCCATAAGTCAAGCTACAAGGTATATATATTAAACATAACATGTAAACCATAGGCTTAAAGCCTTAAACATAATCAGGTTGTCCTAAGCTTAATGCTTAGTGAAGATTACATATGGAATATGCCATGTTAAAAATTTAACCCTCATCATAAATCAAAGGTCTGTCTTTAAGCCAAAACAATAACCTGCAAATAGAAAATATAGGAGATGTTCATAGTTTTTAATAAAATAAACGTATAACGTAAAATATACTAAGATATAAACGAAGAGATACAAAACCATAATGAAGCATAAGTAGTGTACAGGAAATTTAGCGGTGATAGCTAAATTGACAAGAATAGTATTTGACCTGGTTATAATTCTAAGTCGACAAAGAACCAAAGTCAACCAGCAGTAGGATTCTTTAGGATCAAGACTTCTAGTACTCTTTAAACAAGACCCCATCACAAAGTATGAACTGCATGTGAAATAAAATAGGTTCCTTAGTTCATAGAACTAAGTAAGCCTGCGAACAAGTAAACACCTTTACCTCTCAAACCGTCATGGGAGAACGAGTCCCGCCACTCCGCCCACTTTGTTTCCACAAACAAAGTTAAGTTAGGACTTTATAAATAACAAGTACAACTATGTAGAAAGGATGAAGCAATTAAATCCAGTAACGAAACATACCCGATAGATGTATAAACATAAGACTAAGCAGTAAATAGCAGTACGACATCGTAAGTAAAATACATTAATAATAACGAGTGAAAGTAAATGATAGAACATAAGAATAGCTTACGAGTAAACAAGTGGTACATGAAGTGTATGATATAGTTCCACAAGTAAATAATGTTTCGTTTAGGTAGTTTTTACTAGCCTATAATTTTTTTTTTCAATTTTTGGGGACATTACAAGTGGTATCAGAGCACAGTTTCATTACTAAGAAACCTATGGGCACACCAAGCACTTACTGCTAGGAAAATAAAGTATGATATTAAATTTGTTACTAACAGAAAAAAAAAAAATTCTGTTATTTAAAATTTTTGAAACTTCAAGAAATTTTTATTGAATAGTTTAGTTTATGAACACCAAGGAAGATTAAAGCCAGCAAGGAAGAATGAACACCCTCACCTCAAAAGGAGAACTGGTGGTGGATCTGAATTTTTATATTTTGAAGACTATACACAATCTTCAAGCAAAATTGCAAAGTCTCAAAGAAGACAGTCTAAACGAAAGAAAAGAACAGTAAGCTATAAATGAAGCATTACTAAGAAATATGATGGGAGGAATCCCACAGGTTAAACCTACCCAGTGCATAAACAGTTCCAAAAGAGAAATGTACCATAAACAAGACAACATCCCAAGAGAAGGAGAAAAAGAGGAATGAACCCCTGAAGCATAGAAAGGATACCATCATAGTCCTTCCGGTGATGACTCTCTTTCTCCCTGGAGAAAGAAGAAAAGAAGCAATGGCAGTCTTCAGGGGGAGTTTCAAAAAATAAGAGCCCCGACCTATGAAGGTGAAGTAAGCACTAGGGAAAAGGCTAAAGAGTGGTTGTTGGACATGAGTAAGTATTTCCAGGTTCATAACTATTCAAGTGAGATGAAGGCTTGGCCTTCCATCTATAAGTTAAATGGTAGAGAAGCAAGATGGTGAAGGGATTTAAAACACACCAAAAAAGATGAGTTGTGGGAAATACGCTAGGATACTTTCCGAAATTTTTTCTAAGAGAAATATATGTTGAAAGGTTCTTTGACCGAAAAGTGAAAGAGTTTCACAAACTACGCATGGGATCCATGACTATGGATGTGTTCATCAACAAATTTCTAGATATGTTGCATTATGTACCATACATCAAAGAATAAAAGGTAAAGATACAACAGTTCCTAGGATTTATTCCTCTCAATTTTTGAGACAGGATTGAATTCGACATGCCTAAGACTTTGGATACCACGCTACACAAAGCTAGGCTCTGTTATGAGCATGAACAGCTGAGGAAAAAGAACATGAACCGAAAATGAGACAAGTCTAAGAAATTTTCTGATAACCGCAAACCTGGGTCCAACCTACAACCATAAAGAAAGTAGAATAACATCTTTCAAGTGAACAAGAACTTTAATAAATCTGGTAGAAGTCTTATGTACAAGTTGCTAATGTTAACAAGCCAGTAACAAGTGGAGCCAATTCTACCCCACTACAGATCAAGTGCTGGAAATGCAATGGGCCTCATTATGCCCGATATTGTAAGAACCAGATGGGTGGGGTCTTGCACAACTTATAATAAGAGCCAATTGTTGAGGACATAGCTGGAACACCGTGGATCTATGCAGCATTGGATGGGAGACAGGAAGATCATCAAGCTACAATGGTTGAGATAGAAGGTAGGATCTTGAACACTTCTATTTCAATACTTATCGATCCCGGTACTTTCTAGAGCTATGTTTCACCTAAAATTGTTGATATATGCAAACTAGACAAAGTAAAACATGGTAAACCTTGGCTGGTTCAGTTATCCACATGTATGAAACAAAACATTTCAGAAATTGTTAAAGAATGTGAGGTAAACCTGAATGTTTTTCCTACAAAAGTAAACCTGAACATCCTACCTTTATGATTGTACGATGTACTTATCGGCATGAACTGGATGGAACAACACCATGTCATGCTCGATTGTTTGCATAAGTTTATCTGATGTAGTGATAGCCTAGGGAACCAAGTGAAGGTTCAGGGCATTCCAAAGAAAGTTTCTATAAGACAAATATATTCCTTACAAGCGAAAAAATGCGTTAGGAAAGGATACAAATTGTTTGCAGTGAACATCTGATACATAGAGTCTGATAGGGAACAACACATAGAATACTTCCCCGTTCTTGAAGAATTCAAGGATGTGTTTCTCGAGGAATTCCCTGGATTACCTCCAAAATGAAACCTATACTTTTTCCATCGAGCTGATCCCAGGATCAGTTCTGGCCTCCAAAGCCCCTTACCGCATGAGTGCACCTGAGTTGGTGGAACTCAAACTGCAGTTGCAGGAGTTGATAGAGAAAGGGTATATCTGACCCAGTGTTTCTCCTTGGGGAGCACCAATACTATTCATAAAGAAGAAAGACGATATGATGCAGATGTGCAATGAGTACCATTAGTTGAACAAAATGACTATTAAGAACCGTTATCCACTCCCTAGGATCGACGACTTGTTCAATCAGGTGGGAGGAGCCATAATCTTTTAAAAGATTGACCTACGATTTGAGTACCATCAATTACGAATTCGCGATGAGGATATTCACAAAACCGCCTTTCGTACAAGGTACAGGCACTACAAGTTTGTAGTGATGTTGTTTGGGTTGACCAATGCACCCGCAAACTTTATGTGTATGATGAACAACATATTCAGTAGGTATCTGGATAAGTTTGTCTTGGTATTTATAGATGACATACTGGTTTATTCGAAGAATAAAGAAGAACACGAAGCACATCTTTGCGTAGTACTACAAGTGTTGAGAGAACACCACCTTTATGCTAAGTTTAGTAAAAGTGATTTTTACAAACCAAAAATATAGTATCCAGGTCACATTATCTCCGAGATAGGGATAGCTATGGACCCAAAAAAGATTAAAGCCATAAAGGATTGGCCTACCCCTACTAGTGTCACTGACATTAGGTCCTTTTTTGGATTATCTGGATATTATCGAAAGTTCAATGAGAACTTCTCGAGAATCACTTGCCCCATGAATTCTTTGCAGAAGAAGGCAAGTAAGTTCTTATGGACCGCTAAGTGTGAGGAAAGTTTTCAAAACCTTAAGAAGCTTTTGATGACCGCACCGATGTTACGAATTGCGGATCTCGATGGGGATTTCATTGTTTGCACGAATGCAAGCAAGGAAGGACTTGGAGGAGTCCTCATGCAGAATGATCATGTGATATGTAATGAATCGTGAAATTTAAAAGAGCATGAGAAAAAATACCCTACACACGATCTTGAGTTAGCTTCCATCATCCATGCTTTGAGGATGTGGAGGAACTACCTCACAGGAAGGAAGTTCCTTATGAAGACAGACAATATGAGTCTGAAGTATTTATTTGATTAACCGGATCTGAATGCAAGGCAAGCCAGATGGTTGGCTTTCCTATGCGAGTACCATTTTGAGCTAAAGCACATTAAGGGAAAATAGAATAAGGTTGCCGATGCTTTTAGCCAACGAACTCATATGATTTATGAGGTGAACTTGAGTCAAACCGATGTAGATTTGCATGAGAGGATTAGATTGGCCAATGGAGTTGACCCCTTCTATGTGGAAATCCTCAAGAAATTCTAGGAGGACAGGTTGTTTAAAAAAAAAAAAAATACAAGGTAGAATAATCCAGACTACTATGGTCCAAGGATCACTTGTACGTTCTAGAAGGAGGATACCTTTAGTCCATCATCCTCACAGAATTTCATTGGGAACCCTACTTAGGGCACCCGGGATATCAAAAGATGATGTTCGCTGTCAAGAGACACTTTTTCTTGCCTAATTTAAAGGCCGACATTGGAATACTTATTGCGAAATGTTAAGAATTCCAGCTAGTCAAAGCTGAGCATTAGCATCCTGCGGGATTGCTGCAACCATTTCCCATTCTGGAATGGAAGTGGGAGGTAATTAGTATGGACTTTATCATTGATTTACTGAAAAGTAAGAAGCAAAATGATTCTATTTTTTTTGTCATTGACAAGTTGTCGAAGGTAGCTCACTTCATTCCTGTGAAGTCGACCTACAAGGCCATGAACATTACTGATATCTTTTTGAAAGAGATATTTAGATTGCATGGGATACCCAAGGAAATTATCTTGGATTGAGATGTTAAGTTTACAGGAAAATTTTGGAGATCTTTATTCTCCGGATTGGAGACACAGTTGAACTTTAGCACTACATATCACCCGTAGACAGAAGGGCAGATAGAGAGAGTAAACCAAATTGTTGAGGACATGCTTTGAATGCATGCCATGAACAACCCCACAAAGTGGGAGGATTACCTGCACCTCGCATAGTTTGCGTATAACAATGGTTATCAAACTTCCACCAAGATGAGTCTGTTTGAGGTACTCTATGGAAGGAAGTGTAGAACACCGGTTACTTAGGATATCTCGGTGGATTGACTCATGTTAGGGCCTGATTTGTTGATGGACTTGGAACAGTTGGTTACCAAGGTCTAGGTGAACCTTAAAAAAGCACAAGACCACCAGAAATGGTACATGGATCAGAAAAGAAAAGATAAGGACTTCCAAATAGGTGATCATGTTTACTTGAAAGTAAAATCCAAATGAAGGTCGTTGAGCTTGGGTAGGTGCAGTAAGTTAGCACTTAGATTTTGAGGACCTTTTGAAATACTGGCTAAGAAAGGGCCAGTGGCTTATGAACTAGCATTTTGGCTTATGAACTAGCGTTTCCTACACATGTAAGAGTCCACAATTTTTTCCATGCATCTTTGTTAAAGAAATATATTTATGATACTAAACATGTTTTTTATTGGTCCCTATTACATGTGGAACCTGAAGGGGAGTTTCCCCCTGATCCTACTCATATACTGGACAAAAGAGAGGTGTAGTTTTGGAAGTGCAGCATGGTCCAATTGAACGTCCAGTGGAAGCACTTTGAGGCTGATGAGGCTACTTGGAAGAACAAGTCCACCATGAGAAAGGCTTACCTTGCTTTATTTCATGATGTCGTTCCAAGTCCCTAGAACACCAGGGATGATGTTGTTCTAAGAGGGGAGGGATGTAATATCCTGAATTTTGGACCTAACACTTATAGGCATGTGCCAATTTATTATGATGATTATCTTGATGTATTATTTTTATATTGGATCGAATACCCCACTCCATATGAACATGATGATTTGTTTTATATATATTTGGTGTAAGTCAATTATTGATGATATATGTATATGCTTGTTTTGTGTTGGGCATAAGCCCTGGAGCCTTCCATGTTGATGTTGAGCATAATCTCTAGAGCATCGAATCCTTGGCCATTGTATTCCTAGGTATATCATACAAGTACATGCTAGCATTAGTGTGGAGTGAGGAGCTATCGAATTGCACTGAATTGTAACTCCCTGTTAAAGCATTTAGTATGGGCTCTGGTGAGCGCTAGGGGTTACTGAAAATAATTTAATAACTTCTAAGTGAAAATGACTCAAGAAAATATTGATCTCATCATACTTATTTATAAGTGATTGTTGGCCACTTTTCCTAACTCGTGCGACCCAGGTTCTGTGCAGCCCATCAACCCAACAAACACCCGAGATACCGGCCTGATAGAGAAAGCCCCGTCGGCAATGCCTGTAAAGCAGGTGGAGTCTCACCAAAGATATCTCTTTGATGGGTAAACGTTGGAACCATGTTTCCGCAGTTGGCGAGGGATTATAGTCCCTTGGCACAAAACCAAGGAGATCGTCGAAGGCAACAGGATGACTGAACAGTGGATTCAGACTTGCATGACTAAGCAAAAATATATGTCAGCACATGTAACATAACCCCATTCTCAACCTCGCAACTGGCGCAACTTGTGCGGCGCAACTGACTCGTACTAACAGAGCATCTGCAACTTACGTTGCGAATTAAGACATTACACACAAGCTGATATATGCATATATTTCAATGACACTTTCTCAAACATTCATCTATTGATTACAATATAACATCATGCATTTAATCAATAAATCATCATCATACGGTAAGAAAATAACAACCATTCATATAAACATTCATGGCATCAATCACCCATCCAAACAAAAGGGATAACATGGAAACCCATCTGAGAAAAACCACCAAGGTGGTCTTCATCTTGCATGAGAAAAGGATATGGCACCCTGCAGTCTGTAGAATGCAAACTAATCTTATGATATGTATTTATGACTCAGACTTCTGGTTCTCATGCTCTCTAGTTTGTTCTTCTAACCTACTCTTACTCCTAGCGGTCTGTGCACACAGTAGCCAGATCCATAGCTTAACAGCCTCCTATCACTATGAGACTCTTCTTGAGTCTTCTCTTCTTTGAATCTCTACAGAATTACAGCAAAATGGCATCCTTCGCTATGGATCGCCTATGAACAACCAAACAATAACTATTAATCACCACCCAATGATCAACCATTATTGAACTAAGGACCAACTAAAAATAAACCATGAGCAACCCTCTAACTTTTTAATCCCTCCTATTTATACTATTTTACATGACCACACAGGGCCGACTGCATATAGGCAGTCTGTTAACTGTCACCATCAGCTGCTCCTCAGGCTACAGCTATGGTGATTATGACTTGACACGAGGCACTATTGGTCTAACTTACAAATATTCCCTCGTACGTGTGTTTTTGTTGGCTTATGCCACCTTAAATGGCCATGATCTGCACCTGTCATTTTTTGGTCATTATCATCTGCATGCTTATGCGCTCTCCTTTCCTTCGTCACGTGCCTCTCCATTCTGCCTACGCTGGTCCATTTCTTACTTCGTGACCTTCCTTTCTTTATGTCGCACGTGCGGCGCACCTTCTTTTTATTTCACGTGACTTCTTCCTTATCCTCCTTTCCCAAGCCAACAAGCCCCCAACACTCACATGTGGCTCGTCCCAAGCCACGAAGCAATGGACGTAGGAGGCAGTGTAACCTGTGCGACCGTCTCTTTGAAAAAAAATAATCTTGTGCACCTTCTCTTGTTTCCTGCCTTGCACACTTTGTTCGTTATGTTTTTTTTTTGGTAGTGTTTCGTACACTGTGACCTCATCCCACACTAAAAAAAAAAATTAGATTACAAAAATTTAGTCATACACTTTCTTCCTTGGCATCATTTGAAGAGTCTATTCTTCTCAGTCCTCTTCATCCTCCTTTTCCTCTTCATCTTGTTTTTTCGCTTCTTATCATGGTTTTGTGGTTCATTCTCAAGCTATGTCAAGTAGAAAGGGAGTCTATAGCATGGGAGTTGTACTACCATATTCCTCCATTTTTGCTAGAAGTTCCCAACTAATGATTGCATGTGCCATAGATATCAACTTTGAATACTGAAGCATTGTGCATATTGAAAATGAGAAAAATCTTTGAATTCAAGGGGGTGATCAGGGATGAATTATTCCCAACCTTTGATCAAATTCATCTCAGCATCACAATCTACAAGCCATATATGGCCACGTGGCCCTTCCTGGAAGGAGGCATCTTCCCACTTGGTCCTTCGACACATTCAGGCCTCACCTGGACTGCTGGAAGTTGGGCCTATTCACCATCCTTGCAGACTTAGTGAAGTGGGGAAAGAACTTAGATCCCCACCGGGTTCCTTCCGGGTACTGTAGTCAGGGCTACTAACCAACTAAAAAATAAATAACCAAGGATGATTTCACCAGATACTTCTAGCTTGGTCGACATAGCTTGCAAAATGAGAATGTCCTCATTATCCCCATATTTGGAGATAACCCACACACTAAAGGTTGCAACAACTACTTTATCCAACAGGGATCCTCACCATGGTGCACCCCAACCCATCTATAACTGGTGCTCAAGCAGCACAACCAAGTGATGTTGGCTCTAGGTGTGTCCTTATTTTATCAGAGGAGAATTGGTTCACATGCCATCCTAACTTATCTAGGTGCATCATTAGGACAAGACCCTCCTCTGGAGCACCAAATATGCCTTTTATATTTGCTATGATTAACCCTGCCATCATTTTCCCATACTGACAGTTGTGATCGAGTATTGATGTGATGGTCGGCCACCGTCATAGAGTTTCTCATACCTGATGAGCTAGTCATTGCATCCAAGGCGCTATCCTGTCATGATCCCCAAATATTTGTTGAATCCTCGTGCATGTAATGGTCGGTCAGTGTTGGCCAACTGTCTGCTAACTCCCTCCAGTTGTCCCTTAGATGGTTTATTAGTGGGTTTACAATGCACCATTTTTCAGCTCAACTTCCTTTTCCTGCGCTAGGTTGCACTGGACATGATTTTCTCATTGCTTTCCTTCCTTTTGATTGATTGATTGATTTATTTGTTTAGCTGTGTGCCTCGGCCTTATTTCCTTATGCAATTTTAAGTTGTTGGTGCCCACTCAAGCTGCACAGGAGGACGAACCTTGTCCTAGAATGTATTCACCATCTGTTGAATCTTAGTGACTTCCTCTACAACTTCTTTTGCTTGTGCAGCCAACTCCTCAACATGGTCGAAATGGGCATGGTCCAATGGTTCTGCCTCTATTTATTGTACTATGACTTGAAGTTTTTGCTGCACAGGTTGAATAAGGTCTGTGCATCGATCAGCTTCCGATTTATGTGTCTCTACCTCAGCTTCCCTAGCATGTTCTTTCTCATGAAGGGTCTGTACTTCTTGCTGCAGTCTCTTGATCTGTGCATTTTTGGTGACCTTTAACTGGAGGGGTAGCTTCCTCATTTCTTCCTTTGTAACGCTGATTTTCTCATATGCCTCTCATGCACTCTACCTAATTTCCCAAGCTGTTTCATCTTCGAGCAGTGCTCCACAAATGGTAATGACAAAATTTGTGGCCTTTGCATAGAGTGCTTTGCCTTCTCAGATTTTCTTAGCAGCTTCATATGCTGCTCTTATTCTTTCCTCAAACACCTCCGGGGGTGTGCTTGGCATCTGTCTAGCTTGTAGCTCTTCCACGTGTTGCCAAATATCCTGCACGATCTCTGTGAGCCTAGTTACATTAGCAGGGGAGTCTTCATCTTCGTATCCTGCTTCTGGTGGGAATGTTGCAATGGCATTCTTGATAGATCCCACTAACGTGATGTGGCTTTGTTCATGTGCTAGTATTTCCTGTTCTCTTTTGGTAGGAAGGGTGATGCACCCCTATAGTTATTTCTCTTTCTCCTTCAATAGGTCCTTGCGTAAATTTTCCTTCCACTGCTGTTTTGTTTCCTAATAAGAAACAACATTTACCCTTAGCCAAATTTTGGACGTGACTGCCTGCTGAATGTCATAGAATTCATCCAATGATAGCTTGGAGAATTCTATCTGCGTAGTGTTGTCATCAGAACCTGTACTTGTCTCTGCGTCTGCCTCCAGTGCCTGCCTCTGAATCACCACTTTGATTGGTGACACATATGATAGAGGCCATCCAGGATGTCAAAGCCACTATGGAGGCCAAAATTCCAGGGATAATTTTAGGGGCGAAATTTATCCCATGGGCTATTTTTCGGGGTTTTCCTCCAAAAAAATATTCGCCATTTTGCATTTTTTGAAGGCCTATTTCACCCAATTTTTATGGGGTAAACTTTTTTCACCCTAAAAATTGCCAAATTATTATATAAACGATATAAAATCCTTGGAAATTAAAATATTTTTTGAAAAATATCGCCAATCATTTNGTAAGATTCGCTAACATTTATACACTTTTTAATAAGTATGGTTCCTTAAAATCATCCTTGACCATATGTCTTGGCCTCCATAGTGGCTTTGACATCCTGGATGGCCTCTATCAACTTATTGAGATGGCCCTTGACTTGGGTAGAAATGTTTAATTTCTACGTCCTTAGACTAGCGAGGTTATCTTGCGTGACCTTAGAAACAACGTCGGGAATTTCCTGCACATCATCTTAAGTCAATGTGTTCATGTTTGATGTTCTGTCGGCTTTCCGCTTTTTGCAGGATGAGTGTCCCTCTTCTTGCTGTGTGTGCATCTGTGTCTGCGCATGCTCTTGACTTGGAAGGTGCTCTAATGTATGATGGTTTGAGTCATCAATATCATCATCGTCCTCATTGTGTTCCTGTGACTAGTTATCTTGGTTATCACCACCTTCATGCTCTTCACCATTAACTTGGTGAAGCAGCGGTTCCTCTACATTTTGCTCTTCAGTCAATGGCTCTCCTAGTGGGCTGTGCCATTCCTATGGCCAAAGATTGATAATTCTATCCATGTCCTTGTTTGTCACCATGAAGTCTGCATGGTGAACCTATTTGATTGGGTCCTTTGTTTCCTCTAGGATCATATTATGTGCTTCAACTTGAAACTTGATAAATGTTGCGTACCTATGTACTGTCGCACCGTGGATTTTGTGGGATCAGCGGACAACATCATGCAACACCTCTGCATGTAAAAAGAATGCAATGTTGTTATCCTTCTACCAATTATTGTCCACCTTGTCTTCCCATAAATTCTGGTACCTTGCACCAAGGCACAGTAGTGGGACATCCATCTGCACGTAGTCTGATGGGTTACCCCACAAAGTGAATGAAATTAAGATCAACAGCCAGGAATAGTGGAATTTGTAGGTGTCCTTGTGCTTGGCCTGCATCGCATCGTCTATGAGTTCGTTCAGCTGGTACCATGACCAACTCAATACTCACCCTAGCACACATAAATCTATGTGTTCCACCATCGCTGTCAAACATTGATTGGGTGTCATCTTATGGAGCAACTTACAAGATAAGATCTTTGTAGTGACGCACACACTTCTATCTTGGATGGGGCCAATCAAGAAGCCCTGACCCTCTCGTTGAAGGTTATACTTCTACTTGATAGGGTTATTGTCTTTCTTGGTCAAGTATGGCACAGGATTGTCGCCTTCATTTAGGATTCCAGTGATCCTTGAAATTAACTCGGCGTCAACCGGATATCGCTGATCCAGCCACAGGAATCCTCTATGAAAGAACACTAGTAACTGCTTCACATAAGTGTTAATGTGTACACTATGGCCAAAGTGAGGCATAGACAGCATGTTTGTTAGACCTGCATGGGAAAGTCCCTCGGCCCACTCCATTGGCTTGAGCACTTGGGCATCAATTGTGGCGGACTGGTCCGCAATCATGCAGTCTGTTATCTCCAATCCTTCATGCTACCGAGTATCAAAGTCCTAGAACCTCAACCTAGCCAACTTAGGTAGGATATCCTTTATAAAGGGGACGCCATTAGGAATTCATGACACTACTAGAGTAGTCACCACCTTCTTTGGGAGAGCTCTCTACTCTGTATCAGTTCTCCTTGGTTGAATGTAGTGTGGGAAATTTGGATCAACTCGCTCCTCTTATGGCCCTCTTCATTGTAGTGATTCTTCTTCCATGACATCCTCTACTTCTTCGCCAACATGTGTCTTTCCTTTCTCATCCAGAGCATTCGTAGCCTTGCATTTTCTCCGTTGCGGTGGTGGTGGTTCGGATGCCTCTCTTGGTTGCTTCTCACCGGGATGCCTCGGCTCTCTGTCAAGTGTTATAGCTACTTGTTGTGGTCCCAGAGAAACTGGCATTCTCTGAGTTGGGTTAGGCATAGCACGTGATACAGGGGTTGGAATGGGCACATGACCATCCCCTTTGACATGTTGTTTGCACGTTCTTTCCATGGGGTTAATCTCTAGCTTCTATTGTGGTTGTTGTACCTCGGGCAGCTGTATTTATTCTTTCTTGTTAATGGGGAAACTAGAGATAACAATTGCATATGATGCCTCACTCTCACTGGGGATGTTAATTACCATGGATGTTGAGGTAATTGAACAAGGATGGCAAGGTTTAGCTCTCTAACCACGTGGATCTAGTTTTCTTAGGTCTCACTATGTGTAAAATAATGCTTGATGGGGTAGCCGAGTATTTATATGGCCCTCTGTGTCCTGCAATCATCATTTGACAGGAGGTTGAGTTCTAATCGATCTCATGGGTTTCTTCTGTCGACACATTCTTCATTAACTTCTGCAACTCACTTTATGGATTCTACCTATCAGCATAGTTATGGTAGTTATGCTGAGGACGGGTGATGGGACCAAAAGGTAGACTACCCTGTTCCTCGTACTACGTCGAATTAATGTCACTTAGTTGTCATAGCTGCTAGGATATTTGTCAGAGATTCATATTTTAATGCCAGCTAGCCTGTCATTTCCACCTTTTGCATCCTTTTACTGCTTTATGATTTGTCTCGTGCACTAATGGATTTTTTCTTCGCTCTCTTTTTCTGTGCCAGTGACATCTTTTTGCACATATTCCTTTTTCTGTGTCGATTTCCTCTTTCCCGCAGCATTCTTGGCCTGCACAGATTCCTTCTATACCCATTGTTCACTTCCTTTTCCTTACTTGAGCTTGTGTGGTGAGTTGATTCTTACATGTTTTCTTGCTTGTGCTTATCTCTTGCACTTTTATGCTGGTTCTGTCGCAACCCTATGAAAGAATAGGTTATGTCCTTTGGCCTCTCATCTATTTTTTTTAACTCGAGATGTTATGAATGTCATAGTATGACTTCAAGCGACCGTCGTTCACCATACCTGCAACATAGGTACCATATAACTTTTGTATTTTTACTATGCCCACATCAGTGATGTGTGTGATCCTATATGGCCCTAGTCAATGTGTCTTCGACTTTCCAGGGTGCTTGAAAAAGTTGTTGTCATATAGTAAGACAATTCCTCCTTCTTCGGATGGCTTAACCCTGATATTTTGATCATGACATGCTTTTTGTCACTGCTTAATTTGTTTAGAATCTAGTCGCAGGGGTATTTTCATCTCCCCTAGGTCTCCCACTATTCCCCTTATTTATGAGAAGTTGGTAGGAAATAGGTCCTGATACTCATGTAGTAGATCTGTGATCTTTGCAACTACTTCTTCATCCTAGTAATCTCCAATATTGGCGAACCTCGGGTTCTTTGGAAATCTGATATGTACTTTCTTGATTTTCAAGGGTTGGAGGAACTGGTCACTTGAAATGCTACTTCCTTCTACTTCTTGTGTGCCTTCAGATTCTGGTCTATTGATGTTAGTCGGATCATCATCTGGGTTTCTGGTTAGACTGTACTGTCGACTGGTTGCGCTGCATTGGTGAGAATTAGTTTCTTTGACAAGGATCTCAGAAAATATCTTCTCCTTTACCGTCTGAAGCACATCATTAATTGTAGGGTTCTCATCAAAAAATTCAAATGTATGTGCAAATTGGTTAGCGAGTCTTTCCCAATCTTCGGTTCCTTGTTGCAACTCCATAGAGGTATACCAGGTTCTAGGTGTCATTTCCAATGTGTATATGAAACCCTCATAGGTGGGTAGCTCCCTTGACTCATTCTCCAGCCGTTGCAAAGACCTTGTAACTCTTGCTCACCTTATCATAGAGAATTCATGTAATCTATTTTTCCACCCCTTTAAAGCCTCTCCTAATTCAGATGTACATGCTTGACGTATCTCTGTCCCTCTAATGGATCGATGGGTGTTACTATCCTCATTTCCTCATCTTCGAATGAGAGAATCATTTTCTTGAAATTTATGATGATCTCATTTTCTATGGCCCAATCTATTCCCAACAGAGCAGGGTATGGGTTTGTGTCATCAACAATGTTAATGACTTCAAAGTCTGCAAAGGTGTGCAATCCTTCGACATCGATGGAGACATTGCTCAACCGGTCAATGGGTAATACCTTCGCCTAATTGGAAAGTCACAACTAGATAGGAGACTAGTCCAAGCATGGCTTGCCCATAATTTCCCAAGTTTTTCATGCCAATATATTGACATCTGATCCTAGATGCAATATGATATAATCCATGTCATAGTCACCTATCTGCACAGTCATCCTCAAATCGCGATCAGTTTTAAAATTTTTCCGTACTTGGTTAACTTTCTTTTTAGGTCGTGGATCTACAGGTATCTATTCTATCATTTCTTGTAGTTCTACAACAGCAGCTTATCTTGAATTAGCATTAAACAACTTAACAGAAAGGTTCTTATGTTACTAACCTTTGGTGGAACCTTCTTTCTGGAATATGAGTTGAAACCGTTCAGGAATTTCCTTGAATTATGCAGATGTCAATGGTACTTCTGGGCCTATGAATTCTGATTGTATGTCCCAAAATAATTCCTTCTGTTTCTGGATGTTCAGTGGCTCCTTTTTCTGCATCGCAAGTCTTACTTGTGGTTGTGGTTGTTCTTACGGTTTGTCTTGGTCTGCTCCAGTCGTCGCACCTCATCGAGTTATGACAATGAAATTCAGGTCTCATGGTTCAGCCACAATAATCTGAACATTCACATTCAGATTTGGGTTTGGGTTGTATGTAGGGTTAGGTCTTGCAATGGTCATTGCTTTCCACTTTGCTATTAACTGAGGACATTATTAGACATTACGGTCATGTCCCTTATAGTATGAACATGTCTTCGCAGGCTCTAAAAAATATTTGGAATAGTGACCTAATTGTCCACAATTATAGCATGTAACTTGACCTCTTCCTCTACCAAATACTCCTTCTCCACCTCTTCCTCTGAAGTTTCTACCACCCCTTCCCTAGGAGTGTGGTTGCTGTGGTGGGTACTAGTTTTGCTAGTAGTGTGGTTGATAGGGGTTTTGTTGCACGTACGGCTGTTGAGGCACGTACCACAGTTGGTACTAATTAAGTGGGAACTACGCAGGATGATACGAGGCTTGCACCTATTCATCCTGACTGAACCCTTCATTTTTCAATAAGTTGGTGTCGACACTCTTTTCTTTCAATAGATAATATGCTCTACAATATTTCTCATCATGTCCTACTGATTTACAAAATTTACAGAACACGTTTGTAGGGGTACTTACAAATTTTGGCAAATATAAACATTATTCATCATGATGGCCTCTTGACTGGAATATGTGACACCACAGTATCCCAATGCCATTTAAAGGGTTGGGTGCGCCTAATTCGATGTAGTTCATGATGGTCGAACAATTATCCTTAGTGTGTCTGTCCATCCTACATTTTTTGCACCATAAATATTCGTATGCTTCTTTACCCTTCTTGATGTCTTGAAGTTGTATCATCATATTGGCCAACTACAACTGAATTTGCACCATCCCTGCGGCACCATCGCCAATAGGGGAGGCCTCTAACTTCATTTCCAGTTCTAGTGCTTATGTCTGTGATTCAATATTCTGCTGCATTAACGACCCTCAGATGTGTGGTAACAGCGCAACAATAAACCACTCTTTATGCTGCACATCAGACATTTGGAAGATTACCTTGGCCATCAGTGTTTTAAACCATTGGTAAAAATCCCATACAGTCTCCATCAATGCTTGTTTGATTTCTTTGATCTCGGTAATACACTGTGACTCCAATTTAGGTTTCATGAACTCAGAGATCATTGCAGCTCGGATCTCTTTAAGGGTCTTCTGCGGTGTTTTGATTGGTGCAGCATAGAACCTCATGAACCAATCCAGCATGTGACCCCTCAAGTTTGTGATCATATCTGCCTTCTTTATATCTGCATTATGGACTAAACACACCATCCAAATAGCTTCACAGAGGAACCAATGTTGTTCTGGATCTTTCGTTCCATTTCCATCAAATGTGGGTAACAAGACATCCATCATAGCCATTGAGTTGGTGTCAAGTTTTTCTAGGACATAATTCAAAGGGAATGTACCCTCTCCTGCACTAGTCACAAGGCTAACACTATCCATATTAGCAGTCCTTTTTGGAGATGAAACTATAGATGTTACCTCTGATGATATTGGTGGTTTTATGTAGTTGCTTTCTAACCTCGACATCTCCCCAGAATCCTCAGAATCTTCTGGTCCTTTCGAAATTGGGCTATATCCCTCCTCTTCATGGCAAGACCCCTCATCTTCGTATGATCGAAGTTCATTTTCTCTCTCCTTGAAAAGACTAGGATTCCATCGTCCCTTTTCGGTTTTCCTTCTCTTTCCTGATTTGAATATCCTCCCACTCCTTAAGATTCCAGCTTCTAGCTCAAGTTCTGTGCTTCCAGGGAACATTTCAACTCACCCTTTCCCATCTTCTCAATAGGTCATGTGTGACATAGCCTCCTTCTCATGCACGCCACTGAACTAATCAATTGCAAAATACCCTTCTCATAGGCAATCATTTTTATCCATGTACTGATACATAACAAATATCTTCTTCGAGATCCTTGGAAAAAAATTCTTTTAGCTTCACTATATGAGGTTATAATATCTACTGTAAAATCAGTAAAATATCCTTGCAATATACTGCCAACCCAAAAATCAACAGCTCTATAAATGATGTTACTTACACTGGTTACCTCAGGAACCAACTGATCGCTCCACTCGACGGTCTCTCTTCTCTGGAAGTTTTTCTGCTTAGTCGCCAATCTTGACAACCATTCATGCAGCAAAATGGGTAACTCAATAAAGAAGATTTCGTTAATATTAGAATATATATATTCGTCTACCCAGTTCTTTGCACTCAACTGGGTCCCTGCGCTCTCTTCTTGCATGAATGCTAGTGTTTTAGAATCCATCCAGTATTCTATCTTGTTCTTCATCAAGTGCCACAACATTTCCCTCATTTTTGACAAGAGGTCCTAGAAACAGAACCATTTGTTGGTCATTTTTCCTAACTCGCACGACCCAGGTTCTGTGCAACCTGTCAACCCAACAAACACCCGAAATACTGACCCAACAAAGTAATCCCTGTCAACAACACTCGCAAAGCAGGAAGATTCTCACCCGAGATATCTCTTTGATGGGTAACCATCGGAACCATGTTTCCGTAGTTGGTGACGGATTATAGTCCATTGGCACACGGCCAAGGAGCTCGATGAAGGCAATAGGATGGATGGACGATGGAGTCAGAATTGCATGGCTGAGAACAACTATATGTAAATCCGCACAACCTAACCCTATTCTCAACCTTGCAACTGGCGCAACTTGTGTGGTGTAGCTGACTTGTACTAACAGACCGTCTGCAACTTACGTTCTGACTTAAGACATTACACACAGGCCGATATTTGCATATATTTCAATGATGCTTTCTCAAATAGTCATCTACTGATTACAATATAACATCATGCATTTAATCAATAAATCATCATCATACAATAATAAAATAAAAACCATTCACATAAACATTCACGACATCAATCACCCATTCAAACAAAAGGGATAACATGGACACCCATCTGGGAAAAACCAGCAAGGTGCTCTTCACCTCGCATGAGAAAAGGATATGGAACCTTATAGTCTACAGGATGCAGCATGATCTTATGATATGTCTTTATGACTCATACTTCTGGTTCTCATGCTCTCTGGTTTGTTCTTCTAACCTACTCCTACTCCTAGCGGTCTACACGCACAACAGCCAGATCCATAACTCAACAGCCTCCTATCACTACAAGACTCTTCCTGAGTCTTATCTTCCTCTAATCTCTAAATAATTACAACAAAATGGCGTCCTTCCCTATGGATTGCCCATGAAAAACCAAACAATAACTATTAATCACCACCCAATGATCAACCATTACTGAACTAAAGAACAACTAAAAAGCAACCATGACCAATTCCTCTAACTATTGAATCCCTCCTATTTATACTATTTTACATGACCACATAGGGCCAACTACATACAGACAGTCTATTAACTATCACCATCATCCCCCCCTTAAGCTACAGCTGTGGTGATTATGATTTGACATGAGGAACTGTCTACTTGACTTACAAATATTCCCTCATACGTGTTTTGCTGCTAGCTTACGCCGCCTTGAACGACCACAATATACACCTGTCATTTTTTACCGTTATCATCTGCACGCTCATGCACTTGCCTTTCCTTCATCACGCGCCTCTCCAGTCTGCCTACATTTGTCCTTTGCTTCCTTCGCGACCTTCCTTTCTTTATGTTGCACGCGCGACGCACCTTCTTTTGCTTCCACGCTCCTTCTTCCTTACGCTCCTTTCCCAGGCCAACAATGATTAAATTAAATTTAAAATTTTTATATTCTCATCAAGTACTGAAGAGATACCACGTTATATGAGGGAAATCCAACATGCAAGGATGTTTAGAGTTGCCTAGCCTAGTAGACCTAAACCATCTACCTACTTGACCTTAATGAAGAAGTATCATTAAGTCTGGGGATCATGGTATATGATGCCCAAAGACATTGTTAACAAAATGTTATATTATTATGTACTTTATACATGGTATGTATAAAGAATTAAATATATTAATAATATAAATAAATGAAAGAAGAAGAAGCTCCGTCAATTATTATTTATTATTAAAAGATAATAAATAGTCCAATACCTAAAAAGTCAAACTAGGAACTAGAAGAAAGTTCCTAAGTTCAAATATTAATAATTACCCAAAGTAATTGAAAATGGTTAAATCAAGAAACCAAGGTTTCTTGTTCTAACTATCCCTTTGACTGAAAATTTTGTCTATAAAGACTCAAGCCAAGGAAAGGCTTGGGGTTATGATCTATCATTAGAGGAGTCATTTTTCTACCTATTTTCTCTCTAGTAAATTCTTGGAGAACAATTTCCTAGAAGGAAAAAGAAGAACTGATCCAGATTTGATACACCAAATAGGAAACCCTACCGTAGGAGATCTAAGCTACTTGCATGTTGGAGTCCAACTCGGGGGGATCCGAATTAAAACTAGGAACAGTTCTGGGTTATCGTTGGGTGGAACGTGGTAGTTCCCAAGTGATTTGGTCATCAAAACAAGAGGTCAAATATGTCTTAATTAGTTAATGTTGGTTATTTAAAGTGTGTAGGTTCAACCATTAAAGGAGCTTTAGAAAATTACAAGTATGATTTATTAGTATGTCAAGTTCGTTTATAGCATAAATTCTGGTTGCTTTAGGTAAAGGTTCATATTGTATTTCTAAACCTAGAAATCATTGTTCTGTCTATTGTAAAAAAAAATTAATGTTCAACTAGGGATAAACAGTGCATGCAAAATATCAACTGATAACCACACATGAATATCTTTTACAGTATGCAGCGAAATATAAAACTGAGAAATAAATCACAACATCACATCACAATATTGACACTATTATTTTGGGTATATAAATCCATGGAAAAACCCAAGATTGGAAAACCGGTGCAGTAGTCAGATATATATTTTATTATGAGAAAATATGGAACTTTTACAATCACTGCAAATTCACCCAAACCTGGTGAATGTAGTACCCGAAAGAATCACTGGGTAAATATCAACTAAACCTCAACACCCTCCTGTGTGAGTGTGTGGCCCAGCTGTACGAAGCTCGATGATCCTGTTGCTTGCTTCTTCGTCTTCTCAGCTAAATCCTTTGTCTAACTTTCTTGCCTTGTTTGTATCCTGTCTCTGTCGGAATAGAAGTTTGTGTTATCTCCACCAATTAATCTCTCTTTTATAACTTTAGGTAAAGAAAATACCCTAATTTTTATTTCACTTTAACTAGTGGTAAAGCAAAAACCCTAATTTCACTTTCACTTTAACTAGTGGTTCACTAAAGTTAATTTAGATCACTTTAATTTATTTTCCAAAGTAAACTTAGGAAAAGTAAATTAAATACAACTGCTTTCCTATTTTAATTCTTATTCATGCAAGAACACATGCATGCAGGAAGACCTTCCTTGTTGCTACTAGTTTAACACTCCCTCTCAACGAGGAAGCGATTCAGTAGCAACCCCAACTTATCCCTGAACTTCACAAAACTCTATCTACAAAGTGCCTTAGTGAAAATATCCACCACCTGCTCATCTATTTGTATGTACTCCAACCTAATGGTTCTCCTCTAAACACAATCTCTCAAGAAGTGGTATCTAATGTCTATGTGTTTGCTCCAGTCATGGAACAATGGATTCTCAGATAGCCTGATGCCACTCTGATTGTCACAATGAAATACTCTAGCTTCTAGCTCACACTCGAACAACCGTGAAAGTAACTTCCTCAGCCACATACCCTCATGATTCCATGTACTCAGCCTCTGCTGAGCTCAATGCAACTAACTTCTGCTTCCTGCTGAACCAAGAGACAACCCCTGATCCAATGCTGTAACAACATCCTCAAGTACTCTTCCAGTCCTCTACACATCCTTCCCAGTCAACATTTCTGAAACATGCTAACTGTACACTCCCCCTGCGCTCGTAAACCAATCCATACTTCATTGTACCTCTGATGTAGTGAATTATGTGCTTCGAAGCCGTCCAATGCACTCTCCAAGGGTCTACCATGAAATGACTCAAAGAGTTCACTGCAAAGCTGATGTCTAGTTGAGTGTTGACCAGATACATAAGCGATCCGATAAGTTGACGATACAAGCTAGGATAAAATTCTTTTGATCCTATTGCATCAATCTTCCTCCAGTTGGAAACTAGAGGTATGGCCATAGGCTTGCAGTCCTCCATCTTGAATCTCTTCAGGATCTCTACTACATACTTCCCCTGTCCAATGAAGAAGCATCCATCTCCCTACCAAACCTACAAGCCCAAAAATTAATGCATCATCCCAAGGTCTTTCATCTTAAACTCCACTGCAAGGTTGGACTTACATTCTCCAATTAGCCTCTCATCTCCTATCAAAAAGAGATCATCCACATATAAGACTAGTATGAGAGGCACCTCACCTATCAATAAGTGCAAGTTGTGGTCAGCCTCACTCCGCTGAAATCCCATCTCCAGTAAATAGTTGTCAATCCTCGAGTACCATGCTCGAGGTGCCTGTTTGAGCCCATACATAGCTCAATGCAGTATGCATACATGCGTCTCCCTATTCCCCAAATCAAACCCCTTTGGCTTCTCAATATACACCTCCTCCTCTATCACTTTGTTGAGGAAGGCAGTCTCGACGTCCATCTGATGGACACACCAACCCATCTCAGATGCTACTGAGGTAATGGTATAAATGGAAAAATACCTGGAAACTGGGCCGAAGGTCTCCTCATAATCAATACCCTCCTTTTGTGAAAACCCTTTTTCCATGAAGCGTGCCTTTTACTTCTCCTCGCTTCTATCTGCTGCATGCTTCACCTTGTAGTTCCATCTAGATCCCACCACCTTTTTCCCTTGTGGCCTCGGCCCAACCTCCCATACCTGGTTTTTCATAATGGAGTCATACTCCTCAACCATAAATTCCTACCGCACATCATGCTATGCAACCTCCCCGAAGTTGGAAGGTTCAGAGTTAATCAACTCTATAATCAGTGCCATATAACTAAACCTCTCTGGTGGTACACTCCATCTAAAAGATGTATGTGGAGGATCTACCTGCCTGGAATCCTGCACTGTGGATCTAAACCACTTAGGCCTTGGCCTAGTGTCAACCTGCTGCAGCTACTAGATATACATTTCCTGCTGTAGCTCATCCTTCAAGTCAATGACTGAATGATCCTATCCACCTGATTCACTCTGACCACTAGTACCTATGCTCTGTGTTTGTACCTATACCTATACATCTGACTCCTCCAACTTGACTCTTGACTTGTGTGCTGGCTGCTGCTCTACTAGTAAGTCCAGAGATCTCTACAAGGCCCTGTCCTCATCAAACTGGACATCTCTGCTCACAATGATCCTCCTGCAAGAAGGAATGTAAACTCTATATGCCTTAGAAATCTTGTTGTAACCAAAAAGTAACCCCTTCTCTCCGGAAGGGTCCATCTTCTTCCTATTGTCAGCATTAACATGACAATAGAAAACACTGTTGATTATGCAAATGTGACTCACATCTATCCTAGTGCCTGTGAATACCTCCTCTGGTGTCTACCTCCCTAAGGCTGTGTGGGGACACATGTTTTGAATGTATACTACAGTCCTGTATGCCTCATCCCAAAGGAATAGTGGTAATCCCTGATCAAATAGCATGGCCTTGGCTACTCCAACCATAGTCTTGTTATTTCACTCTGCAACTCCATTCTGGTGTGGGGTATGGGGCACATTGTGCTCCTTCTTGATCCCCTCAGCCAAACAATACTCCATGATCTCATTAGAAGTGTACTCACCCCCATTGTATGTCCTCAACACTCGAATCTTCTTTCCTATTTGGTTCTCCACAAGAGTCTTGAACTCTTTGAACCTCTCAAAGAACTATGACTTGGCCTTCAGGAAATAGATCCAGGTTTTCCTAGAATAGTCATCAATGAAGGTTACACAATAAATGTAACCACTGAACGAATGGACACTCATAGGTCTGCATACATCTAAATGCACCAAGTCCAAGGGATCCTTAGACTTGTGCTCACTCTGTGGGAAAGGCTTGCTAATGTTATTCCCCAAAGCACAACCCTTGCAGTGGTTACGCTTTTCCTCCTGTACCTAAGGAAATCCAATGACTTCCTATCTCAAATGATTCAGTGCTCCATGGTGTAAGTGTGCCATCCTCCTATGCCACAACTCACCCTGACTGTTGCTATTGCTGCTGACTAGAGCCTTTGCAGGCTCAAAGTGTAATCTATACACTTTCCCACTCCTTCTACCAATCACTTTATCCAAGCTCTTATCTGACCCCTAGGGCCTCATATACACTCTATGGTCATGAAAATTCACCCAATATCCCTTGTCCTCTAGAGTGGAGACTGATATAAGGTTCTTGGTCAGTCCTAGAACATATAACACAACAACAAAACTGAGGGTTTCTAGACTCCCTCCCAAATGAAACAATGGCAACTCCCTATGCCTGATACCGTGCATCATCACCCAGCTCAATGTGGATCCCTATTCCGTCCTCCAACAAGTCTTTGAAGAATCTCTTATGTCCAGTCATGTGACTAGATGCTCCACTGTCAATGTACCATATGCTGCTCCATGTGGTGCTTGCCATGTAAGCTATCAAAGAGAACTCCTCATCGAAGTTCTTGCTGAACTCATCCACCTCTGCATATCCATCCATCTTAGTGCTACTCTTTTTCTTCCTGTCTGGGCACTATGAGGAAAAGTGTCCCTGCTTGTGGCATATAAAACACTTGACCTTTGACATGTCAATGTTATTCTTACCATCCTTATTCCTCTTTGTATTCCCCTTGCTTCTCTCTATTAGGACTAGAGCCTCCTCATCCACAATTTGTGGGGCACTGCTGCATGATCCTGATCCTTGACCCATGCGGGTCTCCTCCTGCACAAATTCATCCCATAGTCTCCTCCAATCAGGGAGATTTTCCCTAGCCACAACACCTTTGACAAAGGTGTCCCATGGCTTAGAGAAGCCCTTGAGGGCTATCCAAACTAGCTCCTCATCCACTGTCTTAGAGCCAACAACTCCAAGCTCATCTCTGATATATGTAAGCCTCATGAGATAAGGCACCACTCCTTCTCCCTTGGCCATATTGGTGTTGCGCATCTTCTCTTGCAACACCATATTCCAGTTCTCGTTCTTGCTTTGGTATAGACTCTCCAAAGCCGTCCACATCTCTACTGCGGTCTTCTTACCAAAAATTTGAGGGACTATATGGTCCTTCAGTCCATCCATGATAATCAACATGGCTCTGGAATCAATCTTCTTCCAAGATGCTAAATCTTCTGTATCTATGGGTGCAACCTTCGTGGAGTCAATGTGCTCCTCTGCATCACTAACGTCCATGATCCTTGTGATACTTTCTTTCCATGTTGGAAAGTTCTGAGCACCCTAGAGTCTATCCTCAACTCTCAACTACATGGCCATAGTGAAGTGTACCTGTCAAACCCTAGATATGGATGTCTAGGTTTGTGTATTCTTATAGATCTGCCCCCAATCAATCACTGCTGCTGCAAATCTCTCAACTTTAGCTCACCAAAGCTCTGATACCATGTAAATTTTCCTTTAATATTCAACTAGGGCTAAACAGTGCATGCAAAATATCAATTGATAACCACACATGAATAAATTTTACAGTATGCGACGGAATATAAAACTGAGAAATAAATCACAACATCACATCACAATATTGACACTATTATTTTTGGTATGGAAACCCGCAGGAAAACCCAAGATGGGAAAACTGGTGCAGGACTCAGATATAGATTTTATAATGAGAAAATATGGAACTTTTACAATCACTACAAATTCACCCAAATCTGGCAAAAGCAGTACCCGACAGAATCAGTGGGAAAATCCCAACTAAACCTTAACACCCTCCTGTGTGAGTGTGCAGCCCAGCTGTACGAAGCTCAATGATCCTGCTGCTCGCTCCTCCATCTTCTCAGCTAAATCCTCTATCTAACTTTCTCTCCTTGTCTATATCCTATCTCTGTCAGAATACAAGTGTGTGATCTCTCCACCAATTGATCTCTCTTTTATAACTTTAGGTAAAGCAAAAACCCTAATTTCACTTTCACTTTAACTAGTGGTAAAACAAAAACCCTAATTTCACTTTCACTTTAACTAGTGGTTCACTAAAGTTAATTTAGATCACTTTAATTTATTTTCCAAAGTAAACTTAGGAAAAATAAATTAAATACAATTGGTTTCCTATTTTAAGTCTTCTACATGCAAGAACACATGCATGCAGGAAGACCTTCCTTGTTGCTACTAGTTTAACATCTATATCTTCTTGGGTTTACATATCTTATAATATATTAACCCTAAGCTGTAGATGATTTATTATACCAGGTTTAGCCAATGTTTAATTATTGGTTTATTTCTGCAAAGTTCAATGCATTGACTATTGTTCATCAAGGGTTTTATACCCTAGTTTAATTTCTGTAGTAGTATTATTGATAAAACTGGGTTATGTATAAACTAGGTTATTGAAGACATGTTATTATTGCTCACTTAGTCTTTATATATTCTATTGACATATTCCATTTGTTAGTAGAGACATGTTATAGATTAAAATATATTAATCTTAGAAACAAGATTTAAATACATAAATATACAAACTAGATAACCTAAGGTATTGTCTATAACTGAACTATTATATATACAGCTGTAGCTAGGGTTTTCACCCTAGCTTGTGCTGATGAGCACCTACTAAGGAATCTGGATTCCTTAGTAGCAGTTCAATAATGTAAATAAAAAGAGACAGA
>LPNX010404491.1:70595-135517 GCA_001517045.1 Pseudotsuga menziesii
GCTTTCATTTACCAAGGCCGCGATATACATTAAAGTATGTGGGCTTCATTACTAAACACCATATTAAAACAATAATCAAACCATTATGCTACAATGAGGTCGTAAGACCCTGGGGGGGTTCTGCCCAATGCTGTAAGCACGGCCTCGAACAAGACAATTATTACACAGAGTCCATTTAAAAGTCTAACCACAATGACGAAGGCCATCATGGGCTTGCACTCCTGAAAGCTATTGCAGCCACTATGGGAAAGTATCAAGCCATATACGGCATGGCCTTTAACCCACGTTGTTAATCATTTCAACCAATTATAAATAATCAACACACATACCCTAAATGAAGGTGAAGGACAGTTTATAAACCTTTAACACAACCTGAATTCCATCAACACATGGTAATCATAATAACCATGGTCACTTCTTAAAACATAGAGTATTTACAATTATGCACAGTCAAGTCTACATAGGCGTGCCAATGGGCTATGGCACCATTGCAAGCAATGGTGCATCCCATGGCTCAAAATCCCCAATCCTTTTATAACTTACAAAACCCAAAATTAAATACACAGAGCCTGTGAGAAACGCGAGTTTGCTTCATGACCCAAAACCACCACACCATTAATTTAAAAAGCCAATTTTGTGCATTACAAGCCTGACGCCGAATTCAAACCCCACATAGAACCCCAACATAAAACGACAGGACACAACACACATAGGCTAAGAGACAACAAGCGTAAGCTTGCTGGCAAGGATTACCTTGCATTTTGTTCACAGTCAAAACCACGATAGAGCTAGAGTCAAGCTACTCTCCACCATACCTTGACCCCTGCAACCAACCAACGAAACCATGGATTAGAAGTATGGCAACGATAGAAGTTTCAGAACAATACGAAATAGCAGGAAAGAAAACCCAAGCGAAGCTTACCTTCCTAGTCTAGAGTTTGCCTCCATTATCCTCTAAGCAGATCCAAGACAAACCCCAATCGATAAGTGAAATGACTAAACCATCGTGAGCCAAGCCTAAGTGAGGGATACCACAAAAACCAAGGTGCATTAATGGAACCAGCTGGTACCCACCTTCAAATCCATAAACCCACCTCACCATAGTTTACAATCGTTGCCAAACAATAGTCTCCACCACCATGTAATCGTTAAACCCCAACGTATATGGTTCAACCATATGATATGTCGCCACCCCAAATCATATCACAAGGTCATTATATTACAAGGTTTAATACATTGTTATGTTAGGCATAGTGCATAGTCCATGCTTGTTCTGTGCTAGCCATAAGTCAAGCCACAAGGTATATATATTAAACATAACAGGTAAACCATAGGCTTAAAGCCTATAACATAATAAGGTTGTCCTAAGCTTAATGCTTAGTGAACATGGCATATGGAATATGCCATGTTAAACATTTAACCCTCATAAAAATCAAAGGTCTGTCTTTAAGCCAAGACAATAACCTACAAATAGAAAATACAGGAGATGTCAATAGTTTTTAATAAAATAAACATAGAACATAAAATATACTAAGATATAAACAACGAGATACAAAACCATAATGAAGCATAAGTAGTGTACAGGAAATTTAGTGGTGATAGCTAAATTGACGAGAATAGTATTTTACTTGGTTATAATTTTGAGTCGGCAAAGAACTAAAGTCAACCAATAGTAGGATTCTTTAGGATCAAGACTTGCAGCACTCTTTAAACAAGACCCCGTCGCAAAGTATAAACTGCATGTGAAATAAAATAGGTGCCTTAGTTCAGAGAACTAAGTAAGCCTGCGAACAAGTAAACACCTTTACCTCTCAAACCTTCATGGGAGAACGAGTCCTACCACTCTGCCCACTTTGTTTCCACAAACAAAGTTAAGTTAGGAATTTATAAATAACAAGTACAACTATGTAGAACGGACGAAGCAATTAAATCCAGTAACGACACATATGCGACAGATGTATAAACATAAGACTAAGCAGTAAACAATAGTATGACATCGTAAGTAAAATACATTAATAACAATGACTGAAATTAAATGACAAACGTAAGAACAACTTTCGAGTAAAAAAGTGGTACAAGAAGTGTACGATATAGTTCCGCATGTGAATAATGTTCCAACTAGGTAATTTTTACTAGCCTATAATTGTTTTTTTTCTTCTATTTTTTGGAACATTACAAGAACAGGTTGTGGGGTGAGTAACAGAAGCATGCATTTGTTTCCTTATCCATGGTGGCCTCATAACCCATCTTGGGGGTGCCCTCTCCACAGAAAAAGTAAATGTTTGACAAATTTCCTATAGTTGGGTGGAAAATCACTCTTACATAGCCAATTGCTTAGACCTTTTTTTATTAAAGATAAGTATTCTCTTTCATTTGAATATGCAATGTTTTAATTAATGTCGGTAATCATTAAGCTTGCATATGTATGTTAGATGTATGTAGACCTTTATTTCCACTATGGCTTTTGATTTTTCACATGCACACATGTTTTTATTATTATTGAATTCGTAATCATGGTTATGGGAAAAAATTGGGAATCCCGTATTAGTGTAATGCCCCTCCTTCTTACCAGGTTGAGGGATGGAGAGGTGCATAATGGTATCAAAGCTTCTAGTTGCAATATTGGAGTTGCATGGGATAGAAATAAACTGTTACGGACAAAATTTGAGCTATAGGTGGAATAATCCCATGAGAATTCATGGTTTCAATTCTTGGACGGTATCCTTACTAAGCCATGGGTTAGATCCTTGATCTACCAAAGCGAGAGGTAGATGGATTAATGGAAATTTTTTAAATTCCTAGAGTTGTAGTGGAGTGCTTATATGTAATTTGGGATTTGTTAAATGACAGAGAAGGGACATGCTTAATTGGTGGGCCCCACCCATGCCAGGTGCATAGGTTATGTGGGGGATCCACATGGACAGACGAAATGATATGGTGGAGCCATAGTCATAATGTGGATCAACCACAATGGACCCACACACAAGTGATCACATATGGTTCTTAGTAGCACATGGATAAGAATATGGTTGTTGGATGATGAGGGAGATCAACGATTCTGGCGCATAGCGCATGAGCAACATGCATGGAGTGCAATAGTAGCAGACATAGATCTAATCATTGGATAAAAGGTAATATCAACCTTCGTGCCTCATAATGCACCTATAAATTTCACACCGAATAAAACCGCCCAGGACACATGTCACTTTTTAATTGACAACTCATCCTTGGTAAAATTTTTAAAACAACCTTCATGAGGGTTTGTTACCACTTATGGTAAAAGGGAAACCATTGATGCATTTATGCCCAAGTTCAAGTGGTGTTGTGCCTCGGTAGTCATTGGTGGGAAACATGGCCACCCCTAGGTGATAGGTCCGACCTGTCCAACACCTTAGCATGTACATGTCAGGCCATGCTAGTACGCTTGATACACTAGCAGAAAATGACAATGAATTTATGTGCATTATTGCACGACATTTAATACCTTACAAATAAAAATGAAGGTGCCACCCTCGACCCACCTACAACGGTGTAGGGAGGCTGCAAGGGGAAAATCCCCCTTGATCCACATTTTTTTTTGTTTTAATTTGAAAAAGTTGGATTTAGGGTACAATCATAGCCATTTGAGCAGCATAAAACTAGGCAGGTTTGTAATGATGCTGGATGTTGCAAAAATGAAAATTTTCAAGTTTGGAGGAAGTGGGAAAAATACATAAGTAGTCAATTCTGTAATCTTATAAAAGGTGACTAGGGCATCATATCAAAGAATTGGAAATTCTTGAATAATCCTGGTCACTTCTCTTATTTGGGATAATAGAGAATTTGTTTTGCCTCTTCATAGGTAATATTCTACATGTGTTTGAAGTTTTCCTCTAGGGATTAAATGCACCTACAGGAAATGTGCAGAAATTGGGCCAATTTAGCAAAGGAATTCAACTTTGTACTCGGAATTTGGAATTGGGCATACTTATAGTTGTCGGAAAGCTTATCCAAATGATGATAAAATAGAATATTCTTATTTTTGAACAAGTTTCCAATTGTTTCAAATACCAGGTAGAGTAAATCCCCTAGGCTTGATTGAGTAATAAATCTTCAATGTGAATGTCTACCAAAGTAGCCCAAAATTTTGGAAAATTTTGTATATTGGTATAAGAGTGTACTAGAGATGAAAGTGACTCAAAGTGAGTAGATATTATGATACCCATATCATGGTAATGGTGCTCTCACAATAAAGTGGAGGCCCAGTTGGGAAGGCAAGCATGGTAAAATTGTTTGTTAGTAAGCAATGTGAATAGCTATACCAAGTAAATTTGGATGCTTGGTAATAGGATAATCTTGTTGTGTATTAAGGATATTCAAGTGATAATATCATGGTATTCTCCATTAATAGGTGGGAAACATGCTGAGAGGATAATATTACACTCTTCCAAATTGTATTTTGTAGAACACACATGATGGAAGAAGGGACCTAAGAGTAAATTATGGTTCCTTACAATAAAGTATGCAATGTATTCTTTGGGTTCAAAATATGCAATAATAGAGGGGTTTTGGAATCCCTTATTGATATTAATTGGTTTTAATATGCATTATTGAGTGGAAATCATGTATAATCATGAACAAGTAAAAGAGACTAGTAATGGACATTGGTTCCTTTGATAAGAATGCATCCAAGGTATTGTTGTGATTGATATATGCAATTTGAACTGCAAGGAAGAACCATGGGAGATATTGATCATTGGGCACATATATTGTATTCCATATGAGAATGTTGAGCCAGGTATGGCATAGGAAAAAAGGTAAAATAAATGCAAATTGTAAAGGTTAAGGGTAAATCATCTTTGTGGCAAACTGCATGCACGATAAGATAAGTTGCAAGCTATTACCAAATATGAACCAACAACATATGAATGAGTAGTGAAAATGGGTAAGTAAATTCCTTTTACCTATAATATGACCCTAACGGAGCAATACATTCTAGTATGTGGACCTCCAATGTGGTTCACGATAGTGATAGAGTGTCCATGCAAATGATGCCAATAAGGGAAGGAAGTATCCAAGTGTATAAATCATTTGTATGGTTCATAATTGTGGAAAATATTTCCGTGTGAAAGGAAAGTAGGTCTCATAATTGAATGAGGCATGAGAATGTATAACAAATCTTCAAAAGACTCCATATAGAGTTGGAATGGAATAAATTGTAGCGTTATTAAATCCTAGGAATTCTAAGAAAGTTCAAGTTGCACTTGGCCAGAATTGCTTAAAGCAATTGAAAATCAAGGCATTTGAATAAGGTGAAATGAAATCTATTGTAATCATCAAGGAAAGATACATAAAGATGACAAGATGGTTGCAACAGAAATTGGAGAATAAACTCCATAAGACAACATGTTAGATTTTTAACATTAGGCTAGCATAACATTACGATCTTTAACTAAGAGAACAACAAGCACACCAATCAAACACAAGAGACAATGAACACAATGTTTTTCCTCGGGGAAACCATAAATGGAGAAAACCCCTCAACTTCCTCAGAGAGAATCAGCACCAAAATTAAAACCCCAAAACAGTAAGATGATCTCCCGACAGTAGTAACCTCTTTCTTCCTTGCCCCAGTGTCTTTCTCTTCCTCAGCTATGCGCTACAACTGAGTGTGGATGAGTGTATGATAAATAGAGAGGCCAGCTCTCTATTTATACTAATTCCCGACATGACCAAAACCCTACTAGGGCCGACCTCTCTAGGAGATTCTAATAACCCTAGTGCCCCGGAACTGCAGGGACTTTAACCCTTAGACAATGACTTGACATGACTTGTTTACATTATAGATCCTCTCGATAGGAACATAGGGCATGACATGACACAAGTACATCCTGGAATAAACATTGGGTTATAATACATAAGAAATATAAGTGAATACATTTCGAAGTTACAATTACATCAACACTCCCGCTTAACTAGGAAGGTATTCTCTCGACACAATTTTCATCACTGATCTTCTTCTCTGGATCATCTTGTCATCTGTATCTTCAAGTCAATTTCGTCTTCAAGTCATATTCATCTTCAAGTCATCTTCATCTTTGGATCTGGATCATCACTAGATCTGGATCATCATCACTAGATCCAGATCATCACTAGACATCATCACTGGATCTAGATCATCACTGTTGGATCTTCATTACTGGATCATCACGGGTGCTATCTCATGATTCTTCTCATCACAGAAAGTTCTACAGAGCTAGCCCTTTTTCATGTTGGTTGTAGTCCTAGCCTCCATGTAGGTCTTCTTCAGCGCTTATATCTGACACCAAGTCAGAATGGCCCGCCCAGCACTCACATCTGATCATGTAGGAACCAATCCTATAATCACATCAGAAAGGCCCAGCACTCACATTCACCACCATGATAGGACACAAATAATATCATCTGTGAAAAGGCTCAGCACTTACAACCACCAGCATGATAGGACACAACTACTATCATCTATGGAAAGTCACAGCACTCACATCCACCTGCATGGTAGGACACACCTACTACCATCTGTGGAAAGGCAAAACACTTACAATCACCAACATGGTAGGACACACCTACTACCATCTGTGAAAAGGAGCAGCAATGACATCCACCAGCATGATAGGACACACCTACTATCATCTGTGGAAAGGCTAGTACTCACATCCACCAGCATGATAGGACACACCTACTATCATCTGTGGAAAGGCTCTTCACTTACATCTGATCATGTGGGAGCACATCCCTCAGTCACATCAGAATGGCTCTCAGTCCCAGACTGAGGATTCATGGTACCTCACCAGGTAGCTCCATTCCAAGAATGGTGTTAGCCCTTATATCTGATGACAAGTTAGAATGGCCAACACTCACATCTGACATGGAAGGAACCAATCCTCTAACCATGAAAGAATGGCTCAACCCTTACATCATGATCAAGTGAGAACACATCCCTCTATCACATCAGAATGGCCATGCACTCATATCTGATCATGTGAGAACACATCTCACAGTCATATCAGAACTTCCCTCAGTCCCCGAGTGAATTTTCCTCGTACCTCACCAGGAAGCTCCATTCCAAGAATGGAAATAGCCCTTATATCTGATCATGTAGGAACCAATCCTACAGTCATATCAGAATGGCTCAGCACTCATATCTGACATGGAAGGAACCAATCCTCTCACCATGACAGAATGGCTCAGCCCTTACATCTGACCATGGAAGGAACCAATCCTCTCACCATGTCAGAATGGATCATGGACTCATCACTTCCCTTTAAAGGGAACCTTGATTTGGAGAACACCAAGCTTCTCCCTTAAGTACTAAAACTTCACCCTAGCCAATGGCTTCGTCAATACATCAGCTATCTATTCATCCGTCGCAACATACTGGAGGTTCACTGCTCCCCTCTGCACCATATCCCTGATATAGTGATACTTGATCTCTATATGCTTCGACTTGTCATGGAACATCGGGTTCTCTAACAACTTCACACAACTCTGGCTGTCACAATATATACAAGTAGCATCTAACTGGAGATCAAATAAATCAGACAGTAGCTTCCTCAGCCACACTGCCTCACAACTAGCTGAACAAGCTGCAACATACTCTGCTTCAGCTGTACTTAGTGCCACACAGGATTACTTCCTGCTAAACCAAGAGATCACACCTGATCCCATACTGAAGCAACACCCTGAGGTGCTCTTCCTATCGATGGCACTGCCTGCCCAATCTGTATCAACATAACCCTCCAGGTTAATCTTCTAGTTCGACTTGTACTTGAGCCCATAATCAACTGTACCCCTTAGGTACCTCAGAATATGCTTTGCAGCAATCAAGTGAACATTTCTCAGATTTGTCAAGAACTGGCTCAAGGTGTTCATAGCAAAGAAAATATCTAGTCTTGTGTTCATCAAGTACATCAAGGACCCAATTATCTGACAATACATCATAGCATCAACTGACTTTGATGAAGCATCGCTCAATAGCTTAAGGTTTGATGCCATAGGTGTGGCAGTCCATCATCCCAAACCTCTTTAGGATCTCTACTACATACTTCCCTTGTCTGAGGGATATTCCATCTGCATTCTGCCACACCTCCATGCCTAGAAAATAATGCATCATATCTACTAAACATATTAAAAATCACATGCTATAATCAAAAGTCTCTACGTAAATGATAACAAACATAATATCATTTACAGTATTCATTTAAATACCAAATTAATTACACAGAGGTCACACGATCGATTCTTGTGGGAATTTAAGCCCAAATTGCATCAATATAAATGTAAAACCCTCATCATTGAAAACGACCCAGGATCGATTACTGTAGAGTCGAATTTTATTTACAAAACCATAGTAATGAATCCTATAGGATTCGATACCTAAATTCTTCCTCATGCCATAACTTTTCTACAAATCAAAAGCCATGCTATATTACATATACGCAGGTTGTAATAAGACAAACATAAATTCTTTACACAGAGGTCGAACAGAACCAATAAATTATCCACGCTATAATCTATGGCCCTTGACCTCATACATAACCGAACAGTCAATTAAAATTACCAAATATTACAACCCTGTCAACGTTTACCAACAACAATGACTGTCAGTCGCAGGGTTATACCACAGTCAGCCCTCATATTCAGTTTACACAACAAAATCATAAATAGTAAAACCCTATCTAATACACTATCTCATCTACAATGGCGAGAACTCCACTGCCATATATGACATGGCCCCCAAAGCCATCTACATTGTCACTCATACAAATAAGGCAAACAATGAATGTGAATCCACATAGCCCAGTACTAACCATAACACGAAATCAAACACAATATGCAATTACTGTTAAACATAATCATCATCAAAAGAAATAAGAATTTACACAGTCGTTCTCAACTCGACCATTGCACCATTGCAAGCAATGGTGCTTCCACTATTACCATAACATAAATTTACATACAAATACACAGAGCCTGTCAAGAGTTACCCAGGTCCTTTTTCGTTGCACAGAGTACCCATTAATAAATCCCAATACATTTAAAATTTCAGGCTTGAAGGAATTTAAAACCCCAACAAGCAAAACCCCAAGCCTATCGCATTACAAAATGCAGTTCCATTAAGCTCACTCAAAGCCCATTCCAACACAAAGCCATTAGAAACCAGAGACAAGTAATCCAAACCCACGACGAGCCACAAACTTGGTCTTAACCTTGAAGCAACAAGGGGACAAGTAAACACTTTTACAACAGGCTTACCTGAATGGGTATGGCTTTTCCCATGGCTTTGCCACAAGAAATGACCCACGCTAGTTTTCGCCACACCTTGCAACCTGCAAACACAAATAAATGTCACGATGAGAAGTATGTACATATCCAAACCAAATCAGCCAAATGTGCTAACAAACCAGAACATCCACCTACCTGTTATTCCATTGAAATCGCATTCCTTCACACCGAGCAGGAGCAAATCACAAGCAACAATGCTGTGAATAAAACAAACTATCGCTTGGGCCAAGCCGTAAGCTTGGTCACCCCTCTTCCCAAGTCACATTGATGTCACCACCCTGGCCACCAATAATGCACACCATACCCATAATCGTATAGTCCTTGGAACTATATTAAACCTTGTTACCAAATCAATGTAAAGGCATAAACCCCATCATGCATCGATTTACTTAGGCTTGAAGCTTTAAGTCCATGGCATATGAAATATGCCATGGAATACTTCATACTAATGTTTTTACAAATCCCTTTTCCAACTATTACAACTTTTCACTAAGGCTAGGTTAAAGCATAGAAATACTTTCTACCATAGTAAATAAGTGTCATATAATTAATAAGTTGATGTCACGCAAAAAATAATTGCAGTAGTCACCCTGTCACTATCATAACGTCCATAGTAACAACAATAACACTCAATGTAATGTCCGTAGGGTAAATCTGCAAAGGTGAGCGCTAGTGACTAAAACTGTCAGCGTTATCTGTTAAGATTTATAAACAGTTTTCCATCGCCAAGTGCACCTGCATGCAGAAGGGACATAAATGCATTAGTTCATCATAACTAAGCAAGCCCGATGTGACAAGTAGAAACTGTTACCTCTCAGGTGGTTACAAGGAAAAATAGTTCCACCACTCCACCCCTGTATACATTAACAAAGTTAAGTCAGAGTCATGTATACGACAGTAAGTACATGTTATAATCGATAAAGTACGTAATAGATTATCTAACATACACATCAATGCATAACCATAGAGCAACATAATAATCAACATCATGACAACGTAAGTAATTACAACAATAATCACATCTGAAAGTATGGAAGCAGGATGTAAGGACAACTTACGATGTTACCGTAGTATAAACAAAGTACGACACATTCCGCAAGTTCAAATAATGTCCAACATAGGTCGTTTTGACTAGCCTAATATTTTTTTTATTTTCAATTTTTGGGGACATTACAAAGGCACGCATATAGTCAACGAGGTGATTGGGGAGATGGTTGGGTATTGTGTTGAAGCATTGGCTAGGATTCCCAAATTACCATGGTAAGACACACGTGCACATATTTTTTTTAGATCAATGCCAGAATGCATTGAGTGCATGAGAATAAGTAAATTATGCACATTAAAGGATTATGTAATTCGAATTGTTATGCACACATATGTGTGGGTACACATGTCAAGATGAATTGTGTGAATGCATGGTTGTAATATATTGATTTCATTAATATCTGAAATGATATAATTATTGGGAATTCTGAGATTATTCCTTGAGCTGCTATGGATGCAGAGGAGATAATTGCATGAAGAAAGTAGTCATGTTTAATGGGCTACCAGAATTCTCTATTGGGAGGACAAAGCTACATGGATGGATATGCTTGTGTAATCATGAGTATTTGAATTTTTATTTAATTGCATAGAAAATGTGACTCTATCTTGCAATTTTATTGTGATAATGATGCATATAAATTAAATGTATTTCATTGCATTTGAGTTGTTAACATATTATAGTGTTTGAATTATTTTTTGTTATAATTCTGAGATCACTTTAGCGACTTTTGTAAATGTTGCAATGAAAAGATTCTATGTTGGGCACTCACAAATTGTTTGGCTGATTGAAAATTCAGATCATAGGTAGAATTGTCTTAGACATGACAATGTGTGTTAGGCCAAAATAAAAGTTGGAAGCTACCATGTGCATGAGCTAAACATTATGAGAAGAATCTCATGGTTGTGAAACATTGTTTATGTATGAAATGGATTTGAATTTTTTTTATTTAAATTTATGAGAAGGATTTCATGGTTATGAAATATGATTTCAGTAGAGAATAGATTTGTAAATTTTAGATTTGAATTTTTTGCTAATAATTACTAATGATTATTGGGATGATCTAGAATTTTGTCAAGAGGACATGTTGTAGGTGGATGTACATGTTATGGTAGAAAGTGTAAAACCATAATGGAAAGAGTTCTACCACTTACAAAATCCAAACATTATGAGGAGGGACGCATGGTTAAATAAATCTAATTATGTAGGAGACAAAATTCTAGATTCAAATTTGAATTTGGTTTTACTGTTATTGACTATTTGGTCATTTATGAATTGTGTCAGGAGAATACATTATAGGAGGACCATGTGATATGGACTACAAGATCCAAACATCATGAGAGAAACTTCATTTATGAAATTGGTTTCTATATGAGAGATATCTGAAAAGAATTTGTGACTGAAATTTATGGGGAGGACCTCATGATTGAGAAATTTTGTTTCTATATGAAACATATTTGAAATTTCTAATTGAAATTATTATGATGACATATCATGGTAATTGTATCTATGTAATACAGGTGAGCTGATGGATATGTCTAATGAAGACAAATGATAGTTGTTGAAATATAGGGGAGAATGCTACTATAATGACATTGGAACTCTATGAGATGCCTTGATTACCATGAGCTATGCTATGTTAAGTAATGCTAGTTGGACGCCCTAGCAGTAAGGTCCTTGAGTTGGTTCTCTTCTTGTGCAAGAAAGCTTGGGAAAATGATGGATCTCCCGAGGGAACCATGAATAGGTGAAGGGGATTCCTGAGCCTAAATGGTGAGTGACTGCAAAGAAGAGGAAACATGAATGAGTCTAAGTGAAATATTCATGTTATATGCTAGCTAGGATCAAGAGAGCATTAGAGGTATATCTAGATACCTTGGGTGTGTTAGAGAAGATAATAAGCTACATCTCACCCATGGGAACCATCTAGAGAAAATATATGTTCATATAGATGAGTATTTTTCATATTGCATATTTTATTTTGTGTTATGAATATACATTCTTTTAGTTATGAAACATGAATTTTTTTTATTGGATCAAGTGTTCCTTCAAAAACATTCATGTTTTTCTTTTGATGATTATAAAAGGCATATGTCAAAATGATAAAGGCCTTGGAGGTATTCCAAGGTAACTAAAATGAATGATTGAGCATTATTGTCTAAGACAGATAGTAGCAAGAAAAAAATGGCCTTGAAGACAAAGCCATTATAGTTGCACATGAAAAGAAGGACGTGGAACCTTGCTAAAAATAAAGAGAACACCGAGGATGGTGTTATTCCAAGGGGGAGGGGATTGTAATACACCCATTTTTGAATTTGAATGTAATTAATCAAAATTTTGTAAATGATGTGAATATGCTAGTATGAATTCGTAGTGAGGAGATCAAGTCCAATGCTTGAATAGTGAATGTCTAGGCATGTATGATGTATATATTTTATTTGGACCCTATAGTTGGATTATCATGCCAATTTGAGTGTATGTAAATATGATGTTGGAAATTAATAAAATAGTCCAAGATGGTTGTGTAAAGAGAACTAGAGGGGCTATGATTCCATCAGAGGGGAAGAGGAACGGGGGTCTATGGGGAAACTAAATCCTATGTTTCCAATTGTCGACCTTAGAACTCATCCAAAATCTTCCATGTGCTTTAAATGAGCCAGTTCTTTTTAATATTAACCCAATCATTGATTGCATGTGTGAGGTTGGTGGGGAAAGTCATTTCATGTAGTTATTAAAGAATGAGGGTGGTGACAGTTATGTCAGTTGTTAGTAGTCCTTTTCTTCTATGGTCAAAGGCTATGCCAATTGTCTTTTCACCATCATATCATATCCCTTGGAGTCAACACCCTTTCGATCATTCTCCCATGCATGCTATATATACTATGTAGAGTTTCCTACTTATGTTCGTGACAATTACCAGACTTTATTGAACCTAAAAAAATAGAATTTAGATAAAAATATGAATTTTGGGAAGAGAATATTGATGGTTGCAGGTGAGCATAGAGGTCGTGCAAGCTAACAACCCTTAACCATAGATTTCAACTAGTTTTGGGGTGATTGAGAGGCCATAATTTGTGCTGCATGAGGTTCTCCAACAACATACAATAGATTGAACTCTTACTGCACACACTATTAAGCATTGTAAGGGTTGGATTCCTTAAGGGAATTGTGGATCACTGAAGGGGAATGCCTTCCTTGTGTTGTGTGGGGTAGTTGGAATGAGTGTCATGGTTGTGATGGATGAGTGAGATCTATGTAAATCTCTGTATGAGCTTTGGCCAAGCATAGATAGTAGAACGAGTTGTGGGATGAGTGAGAGAATCCTGTAGGTGTTTCATTTTCCCTGGTGGCCTCATAGCCAGAATGGGGGTGGATTTTAACCAGAAAGAGTATATGTTAGACAGAGTGCCTATAGTTGAGTGGAAAATTGCTCTTACATAGCCAGTTGCTTGAATATTTATGCTTAAAGATAAATATACTCTTTCATGTTTAAATAGGAAATGTTTTAATTAATGCTTATAACAATTAATGTGGCATATGTATGCTAGATGTGTGCAAATCTTTATTTTGCTATCTATTTTGATTTTACACCTACACACATTTTTATTATTATGGTATTTGTAATCATGGTTATGGGAAAATTTTGGGAAGCATGTATTTATGTAATGTCCCCTCCTCGTGATCGGGTTGAGGGATGGGGACCTCTCAAAGCACCATCAATTAACAAAGTTAGCCACCATTTTTTATTAATTTTTTTCTTGACTATTATTATTTTCATTTAGTTTTTGAAGTTATGAAACTACTATATACTTCTACCTATCACAAGATGAGTTTGAGGACATTCTAGAGATTTTAAATTATGAGTAATTTTGGGGATAAATGTGTCACCATTTGCTAAAATGAGTTTGAGTTTGAGTTTGAGGACTTTGGAGAGATTTTAAATTATGAGTATTTTTTAGGATAAATGTGTTACCATTTGCTATCATTTAACACTAGGTTTTGTGATTTTTTTAATTATTTTTATTTTATTGTATGGTTTGAGATTACCATTTAACTTGCAAACCAAAGTTATATTGTCAAACCAATGTTTCTCATCAATCGTAAAGTAAACTTATCAAAATTTAAAATAATTTTTACATTTATATTTTATTTAATAAAATACTTGAAAAAATTATAAACCAAATAGTAAGTCAACTTTAATATTTAAAACACGAAACAGAAGCTATATTGTTTGCACGGCAAGGACTAATAAATAAAGCTTAAAATATGTACACTCAGACTGTTGTAATGGTTTTGTTTATCAATTACATAATTTTTTGAATCTTAGAGTTAGGTCAAGAGTCAACAAATACCAGTTGTACTAACCATTCAATTTGGAAAAAAATGGGCAATCCATTTAATTTGCAAAACATAATACTCAATATATGATGTTGCTGCTCAAAATTTATTCAATAATCCTTGACTACAATAGCACCGTCCAATCATTCATTTTTAGGCAACAACTAACGAACATTAAACAACGATGGGTCTATGGGTATAAGAAACAACTGAATTTTTATTTAATTATTTATTTTTGTATATCAGCAAACACTAAATCTTTTATATTGGTGCTTTTTGGTCCATGAGAATATGAGATAAATACAAATTAAAATCACATAACTTAAAAGTACAAAGTTACAAGTAGGGAGATTACAACAATTAACGGATGAATTACTGGCATGAGATTTTTAGGAGGCTTTATCCTACACCGCATCCGCATCTTTTCATGACATGTTGGCGTAATCCGTGCATATGAGTATTTCCAAAATAATTTTTCTACTGGATCTTGTAAACATAAAATCCGAAATTCCCTTTTTCCTCTTCACAAAGCTCTTGGAACAACTTATCCAGGTTTGAGATATCAAATCTGGACAAATATGAAAGCATGTTAACTCACATGTTACCCATCAAATTGAGAGGCGAGAGTAGACGTAATCCCCGGACCCTGGTGTCCTCAAAGGTGTACTAGTGTAGGAATTTATGCTTGTGGTATGCCATTGCATTAATTCTCTACAATTTCAGTAAAAACCCTGGCCTATATTGGATCAATATCTAGCTTGTTGGGCACTATTTAATACAGTCGCAGTAGCGTTGCAGATGATTGGATCTGCCTGTAACAATGCTGGCATTACAAATATGAAAGCATGTTAAGTCACATATTACGAATCAAATTGAGAGGTGAGAATAGACTTGATCCATGGACCTGGTGTCCTCCTCAAAGGTGTAGTAATTTATGCTTGTGGTACGCTACTGCATTAACTCAATAGAAGTTCAGTAAATCCTCAGGTACGGCTTGCTGCCCTCCAGTTAATGTGGGGGTAAAAATCTTGTAGTTTGTTGGAGGTTTACAATTGTAATACTTGAGTTGTTAAGTCTCAGACTTATGATTATTCATGTGACTTATGTTCTCTTGCATTATGGACTTGTGATATTTTATATGATTGTGGAATTTTTCTGCCTTTCAGGATGAATTTAATTAAGGACTTATTATTAATGTTTGATAACATGACCTTGTACTTTGGCATTATTATTAATGTTAATGTTATTACTAGAATATTTGTTATCCTTGAATATTGTTAATGATTGATTAAATAAACAACTCGCTCAGCAAATGAAACTAAAAGAGTATGGGAGACCATGGATTCCACAAAGTGAGGGGGAGTGGGGACATCCTTAGCACCTTATAACTTATTGTCGGCTTAACTTTGTCCATCCCAATTCATATTTGCACCTTGGTGAGATTAATAATGTTAGTCACACAAACCTTGTACAACGAACCCTAATTATGGACTATGGAGATATTTTTCATATTTTGCACACCTTAGTGGGCCCATATTGCATAAGGATCCCTCCTTGGGAAAATATTCCCTCACATTTATGTGTTTATGCTCATTTATGAGCCCTTTCCTAGTTTTTAGGACTGTAAGTTATTTCTAGCTTCCACTCTTACACCATGCATTGATAATCCTATTTTTGTGCTTCCATGATATTTATGACCCCATTGGATGCCCTCTCTCACCTATTTCGACCTCCTTTATGTTTTGTAACCCCCTTTATACATTAGTGTGCCTCCATGTGCTCTTCATGGCTCCACTCCTTAGTTTTGGGTAAGTCCTCCTCATGGTGCTAATTCGAGAAAGGGAAACTTTTCACTAAGCCACCACTCCACTAATTTAAAATATTCTCCATGATGAAGTTTAAACCTTACTTATCTCTAATTTGGGTTGATCCATTTGGGTTAGAATGGTCCTTCTTATGCTATAAATCCATATGTCATCTTCTTGTTGAAGTTAATCTTGAGCTTTAGACCATGTGATTTATACTATCTACCCGTGTTGGGAAGGTTAATATTATTGAGAGTGTGTTGAGACTTAGAGGGAGTCTATTTGTTCCCTTTGCTTCCATTGTATCACTGTACTAGTCTAGGTTCTCACACAGGAAGCCAGGAAATAGGAGTGACGAGCTAGGTCACATCCCATAGGCAGTGGAGACAGACATAAAAGTAGTAGTGGGAAGCATTGCATCTCTTGAAAGAGGTAGTTTCTAGAGTAGTGAGACTAAGCGAGAATCTACCCGTGGATCCATGGTCTCAACTTGGGGGTGACCTGTTCAAGCAAAGAAGGCTTGACAGTGTCTACGGTTGGGAGGAAAGTTGTCCTGCTGCAGTCAATGGCTTATATTTTGAGATAAGTAGAGTCTCTTATGTTGTGTTTTCATTACATTATTTTATTTGGTATATGTGCAATGATGGATGATTGGTTGTTTGAGTGTTCATGGATTGAATGTCGGGATTTACATGGAGGAAGTATGAATCTCATGGAATTTAGTTTCTATTCTTGTTACTTTTTTTCTATTCTTCTTCTTCATAACCAGAAATTGTAATTTTGGCTCTATTGTATTGAAAGGGGCACAACCATATGATCTGGTTCGACCATCTATGCTCATTTATGGGTTGTGAGACCTATTCCATTGCGTCCGTAGCAGCATTTCCAGTAAACAACACCTTTCATTTCATTGAAAAAGCTTTTCGGATGACCAAGATATGTTTATTTTGGGCCGATTGCTTTTCAGTGCCGAGATAAACGCACCTGTCATTTTATTGTAAATCATTTGGTTGCATAATTGTTCTTAGTTGCAGATATAAGGATGAGAAAGATATTCTATATGTAAAAGTAATTGATGGCTGGAGGGTGGCAACCATACGATCTAATTTTTATTAGTGAGAGATGATTGTATGAGACAGTCATCGAGAGCCTATTTTGAGGGTTGTAGTTGAAGCCGGTGTTCTTCTTTGTTATGATTTCGGTGTGGCCGTAGATTGCATCCTATGTCTGCTCCATGATATGTGGTTTTCCTTACTTTTTATGGTCATTAACATCACACACATAATAACACCGAAAAAGTAGATCAATTTTCAAATAATCAATGACATCAATACTTGGTTATTTATAAACTATGCTATCAAACAAACCCAAAATACATAAATTAATTATTCACAACTGATATGATGTTTAGCATGTATTACTGATGTTATTGTTTTAATTATGAAATTTCGCTTCAACTTTGGAAATTATTAATCGAGTGTCACAATTAATTATTTAATTAAGTGGTGTAATTAAATAATTAAGTGTCGCAAACTTTAGTTATAATTGAATCTCTAGAATTTAATTTATTTGGGTGAATGGTTAGTCAGATCAATAGTAATTTATCTATATCCATTGTTCTTAAACCTTAGTTAGTTTCAATTTATCACATTTGTAATTATCTCAAGGTTTGGGGACATCACAAGTGATATCAGAGCTTAAGGTTTCAACACTGTGGTTGTTGGGCCTTCTGCAAAGTTTCAAGTCACCTTGTAAGCATGCACTTGCATTAGATAGCTTGGATGCATGCACTTTCATTAGATAGCTTGGATGCATGCACCTTAATATAATTTCACATGTGAGTTAGTTAACTAAACTATTAAATTGGGATGGGTATGGACCTGAAGATCATCCAGTAAGGAGAAATCTTGGAAGGATTTCTACCCTGCCCCTTGTCCAACTAAGTAGATTGTAACTTAGAAATGTTGTCTAGTTACTTTATAAGCAAGAAGAAAAGTGTTTTTTTTTAATGATAATGAACTTATATGAATTTGTAGTCTACTAATAGAATGTTAATAATAAACACATTGTAGTTTCCAGTGATTGATTGAGCAAGCGGTGTGACTACTACAACTGATATTTTAATCAAACCTATGAAGACTAAGTATTCAAAAAGTAAAAGTTCAACAATAGGAAGTTAGATTTTGGGGATGGATATTGAGGAAGGACGGAGACCATATAGTCCCGAAGAGGAGTTTGTTGAGGGAAGAAGGTCAACCAAACATAAGATGAGCAGTAAACCGTTAAGCTTGGAGGATTCAGTGAGGAAGTGTAGAGAGGATAATGAAAGAATAATTCATATCCAAGAGCATATTATGAATGTTCTAAATTCACTAAATACCATCCAAAGATCCAACGAAAAGAGTTATAAAAGAGGTTATGGGAGGTCTAGATCATCTTGAAGGAGACCTTATCACTTAGAGAGAAAGAAGGGGTATGTATCAAGCAGTATAGAGAGCAGTCCTGAAATATCTCCAATGAGATACAAGAAGAGGAGGTTTACTCAGGATGAACTAGTAGGAGAGTTGAGAAGAATCAAGCCCCCAGCTTTTGATGGAGAAGTAAAGAAAGGAGAATATGTCAAAGCATGGTTGATAGGACTTAGGAAATTCTTCCAGTTGCATCAGTATACACCTAATATGGAGGCAAGAGTAGCCATATACCATCTGCAAGGTAAAGCAACTATCTGGTGGGATCAACAGGTTAAGTTGAAAGACATCGATGAAGACAAAATATCTTGGAGAAAGTTTAAGAAATAATTTCAGAAAGAATACCTCTCTAAGCACTACTATGACAAGAAGATGGAGAAATTCTTTGAGCTTAAGTTGGGAAGCATGACTATGGAGGCCTATGAGAAAAAGTTTCTAGAACTTTTGAACTATGTGGACTTTATCAAAGATGAGAAGGTAAAGATTCAAAGGTTTCTAAGTGGCATTCCTGAATCTTATAGAGATAAAATCTAGTAATATAGACCAAAGAACCTTAAGGATTCCATCTGGAAGGAAAAACACTTATATGAACAAAATAAGAGCAAGGCCCCATATCAGAAGAATTGGAAGGATATGAAGAATAACAAGCAGGAGTAGATAAAGAAAGGTTTCCAACCTTCAAAGTTCAGAAACAACAATTCTTACCAACAATGACAGTCAAAGGAAGATACTTTAGGGAAAAGACCACCTGTGGAATGTTGGATATGCAAGGAAAATCACTTTGCCAGTCAGTTCCCGCGTAAGAAAAATAACCTTCACAACATTCAAGAGGCTTCAAATGTTGGAGATGTAGGTGGAAGTGTCCAAAGGATCTATGCAACCCTAGATGGGAGGCAAGCTAACCACCAATCCGGAATGATTGAAGTAGTAGGTAAGATTACTAATAAAACGATAACTATTTTTATTGATTCGGGAGCTAGAAATAGTTCAATTTCACCTAATATTGTTGAAAAATGTTATTTAAAGAAAAGTAAACTTGAAATAGCAAGTCTAGTACAGCTCGCTACAGGATCCAAGAGGAAAATCACTGAATTTGTAAAAGTGTGTCCTTTAGAAATGAATGGAATGAAAACCTTTGAAGACTTAAACATCATACCCTTGGGGTCAGATGATGTATTGATTGGCATGGATTGGTTGGATGCACACCATGTAGTTTTGGATTTCCATAATAAGAATTATACTTGTTTGGATGAAGAAGGGAACCAAGTGACAATAAAAGGAATACCTAGACCCATATCCCCGAGGCAGATCACAGCTCTACAATTGAAGAAATGTTTTAGAAAGGGATGCCAATTATATGCAATTCATGTGAAATAATCAAAAGAAGGAAAAGATCCAGAGATGCAAGATTATCTAATACTACAAAATTTGGTAGATATATTTCAAGAACCGCCAGGAATACCTCCTAAGAGGGACATTGATTTCTCTGTCAACTTGGTGTCGGGAACAATACCTTCATCTAAAGCACCTTATAGAATGAGTACTCCAGAGTTAAAGGAATTACAAATGCAGTTAGAAGAGATACTAAAGAAATGTTACATAAGACTCAGTATTTCACCTTAGGGAGCTCCTGTTTTATTTGTGAATAAGAAAGATGCAACTCTAATACTTTGCATAGATTATAAACAATTGAACAAAGCAACGGTTAAAAACAAGTACCCCTTACCAAGAATTGATGACTTCTTTGATCAATTGAGAGGAGCCAAGGTGTTTTCAAAAATAGATTTGAGGTCGGGATACCACCAAATTAGAATTAAGAATGAGGATATCAGTAAGACGGCATTCATAACAAGGTATTGACACTATGAGTTCACAGTAGTATCTTTTGGTTTAACAAATGCACCTGCAGTATTCATGTGTTTAATGAATGGAGTCTTCAGAAAGTACTTAGATAAGTTTGTGATTGTATTCTTGGATGACATCCTTATCTATTCCAAGACAAAGGAAGATCATTAAAAACATCTAATACTAGTAATGCAAGTGCTTAGAGAACATCAATTGTATGCCAAATTAAGCAAGTATTCATTTTATCAAGGAAGAATCCACTACCTAGGGCATATCATATCTAAAGAAGGTGTTACAGTAGATCCTAAGAAGATAAGATCCATTATGGATTGGTCAACACCTAAGAATGTATCAAAAGTCAGATCCTTCATGGGTCTAGCTGGATACTACTGAAGGTTCATCGAAGGATTCTCGAAGTTGGCTCATTCTATCACATCTTTGCGAAAGAAAGGTGTGAAGTTTGATTGGACTTCTAAGTGTGAAGATCATTTTCAAAAACTTAAGGAAATGAATTCCAGTGCATCAGTGCTAAAAATCATGGACCTCGAATGAAACTTTATTGTATGCATGGATGCATGTAAGCAAGGCATTGGTGGAGTATTCAAATGCAGGATGGGCATGTGATCAATTATGAATCTAAAAGTTGAAGGAACATGAGCAGAACTATGCCACCCATGAATTAGAGCTTGCAGCTATCATCCATGCTTTGAAGATGTGGAGACATTATCTAATGGGAAAAAAGTTTGAATTGAGAACTGACCATGATGGGTTAAAATACTTGTTTGAGCAGCCTAATTTGAATGCAAGACAAAGAAGGTGGATGGAGTTATTATGTGAATATGACTTTGACATCAAGTATATCAAAGGTAAAGAAAATAAAGTAGTCGATGCACTTAGTAGGAAGATTCATGTGATGCATGTAGCAGCTATCAACACTAGCACATCAAATTTGAAGGATAAGATCATTGAAGCCAGTGTTACTGATGAAATTTATCAGCAGGTGAAAGAAGGGTTGAAACAACAGAAAATTCCACAGAAATTTGATAAGTATAAGTTTAAATAAAATGGGATACTCATGCATAGAGATAGAGTTTATGTGCCTGATGTTGGAGATATAAAGAAGGTGGTTATGAAGGAAACATGTGATTTCCCTTATGCCAGACAATCAAGTTATCAGAAAACAGTAGTTGCAGTAAGGAAACAATACTATTGGCCAGGGATGAAGAATGATCTTGCCGAATATATAGCTAGGTTCATGAAATGTCAAAAAGTTAAAGTTGAGTATCGACATCCAGCAGGGTTGTTGCAACCCTTGTCTATACCAGGATGGAAATGGGATGTAGTGACGATGGATTTAATCACCAAGTTACCTAAGATGAGATTGAAAAATGATGCGATCATGGTTGTGGTGGATAAGTTGACTAAGGAAGCACACTTCATTCCAATAAAGACAACTCATAAAGTAGCTAACATTGCAAATATTTGCATGAAAGAAGTAGCCAGATTGCATGGTATTTCGAGGGCTATAGTATCAAATAGAGATTCAAAATTTACTTCTAACTTTTGGAAAGGATTGTTTGAAGGGTTTGGTACAAGTATAAACATGAGTACAACATACCACCCTCATACAGATGGACAAACAGAAAGAGTTAAACAAGTAATTGAAGATATGTTAAGGATGTATGTGATGGATCAGCCATACAAGTGGAAGATTATTTACACTTGGTGGAATTTTCTTATAATAATGGATATCATTCCTCTTTGAAGATGAGTCCTTTCGAGTCCATGTATGGAAGGAAGTGTAATACTCCCATCAGTTGGGATAACCCAATGGATAAAGTCATTGTTGGACCAAAATTATTAAAGGATATGGAGGACCAAATGGTTAAGATAAAGAAGAATCTAAAGGTAGCTCAAGACAAGGAGAAAATTTATGCAAATCAGAATAAGACCTCCAGATAGTTTCAAGTTGGGGATCATATGTTTTCGAAAGTCAGACCCAAGAAGAGTTCCTTAAACTTGGGAAATTTCCCCAAGCTAGTTGCCAGATATTGTGGACCTTTTGAGGTCTTAGCTAAGATTAGACCTGTTGCTTATGAGTTGTCCGTATCTGCTTGCATTAGAGTACATAATGTGTTTCATGTGTCTTTATTGAAAAAGTATATACCTGATACTAACCATGTAATTGATTGGAATGTGATCCAGGTAATTAGAGTGCTTTTATTTTCTTTATATATATATGTATGTATGTATGTATGTATGTATGTATGTTGTATAAACATGGTACTAATCATGTAATTGAATGGATTATGATCTAGGCGGAACCGAAAGGAGATTTTCTGGTACAACCTGTTGCCATTTTGGGCAGGAAGGTCAAGCTACTTCGGAATCGAGAAATCAGGTAGGTAAAGGTCCAATGGACCCATTACTGTCCTGAGGATGCCACTTGGGAGCTGGAGGATACCATGAGGGAATCATACCCTCATCTATTTTGAAATTTTGCGGCATGTATGTAATATGCATCGAGGACGATGCATTGTTTAAGGGGGAGGGAGATGTAATACCCTAGTTGTTAAGCCTCGAACTTATGATCCTTCAGGTGACTTATGTTCTCTTGCATTATGGACTTATGATATTTTATATGATTGTGGAATTTTTCTCCCTTCCATGATGAATTTAATTAAGGACTTATTATTAATGTTTGATAACATGACCTTATACTTTGGTGTTATTATTAATGTTAATGTTATTACTAGAATATTTGTTATCTTTGAATATTGTTAATGGTTGATTAAATAAACAACTGGCTCAGCAAAGGAAACTAAAAGAGTATGGGTAACCATGGATTCCACAAAGTGAGGGGGAATGGGGACATCCCTAGCACCTTATAACTTATTGTTGACTTAACTTTGTCCATCCCAATTCATATTTGCACCTTGGTGAGATTATTAATGTTCGTCACCCAAACCTTGTACAACGAACCCTATTCTCAATAATTATGGAATATGGAGATATTTTTTCATATTTTTCACACCTTAGTGGGCCCATACTGCATAGGGATCCCTCCTTGGGAAAATATTCCCTCACATTTATGTGTTGATGATCATTTATAAGCCCTTTCCTATTTTTTAGGACTGTAAGCTATTTTCTAGCTTCCACTCTTACACCATGCATTGATGATCCTATTTTTGTGCTTCCATGATATTTATGACCCCATTGGATGCCCTCTCTCACCTATTTCGACCTCCTTTATGTTTTGTAACCCCCTTTTTGCATCAGTGTGCCTCCATGTGCTCTTCATGGCTCCACTCCTTAGTTTTGGGTAACTCCTCCATGTGGTGCTAATTCGGGAAAGGGAATCTTTTCACTAAGCCACCACTCCACTAATTCAAGTTAATTCTCCATGATAAAGTTTAAATCTTACTTATATCTAATTTGGGTTGATCCATTTGGGTTAGAATGGTCCTCCTTATTCTATAAATCCATATTCCATCTCCTTGTTGAAGTTAATCTTGAGCTTTAGACCATGTGGTTTATGCTATCTACCCGTGTTGGGAAGGTTGATATTATTGAGAGTGTGTTGAGACTTAGAGGGAGTCTATTTGTTTCCTTTGCTTCCATTATATCACTTGACTAGTCCAGGTTCTCACACAGGAAGCCAGGAAATGGGAATGGCAAGGTAGGTCGCATCCCATAGGCAGTGGAGATGGACAAGAAAGTAGTAGTGGGAAGCATTGTGTCTCTCGAAAGAGGTAGTTTCTAGAGTAGTGAGACTAAGCAAGAATCTACCCATGGAATTCAAACCGATGCAGATTTGCATGAGAGGATTAGAACGACCAACAGAGTTGACCCTTTCTATGTATAAATCCTCAAGAAAGTCCAAGAGGATAGGTTTTTTCAACAACAAAAAAAATACAAGGTAGAAAAATCCAGACTGCTATGGTCCAAGGATAGATAGTATGTTCCAGAAGGAGGGGACATTCAGTCCAGAATCCTCATAGAGTTTCATCGAGAACCCTACTCAAGGCACTCGGGATATCAAAAGATGATATCCTTCATTAAGAGACACTTTTTTCTAGCCTAAGTTAAAGGCCAACATTGTGATGTTCATCGCGAAATGTCAAGAATTTCAGCTAGTCAAAGCTGAGCATCAGCATCCTTCGGGATTACTATAGCCATTTCCCATTCCGGAATGGAAGTGGGAGGTCATTGGTATGGATTTTATCACAGGTCTACCGAAAAGTAAGAAGCAGAAAGATTCTATTTTTGTAGTAATTGACAAGTTGTCAAAAGCAGCACACTTCATTCTTGTGAAGTTGACTTACAAAGCAGTGAACATTGTTGATATCTTCTTGAAGGAGATATTTAGATTGCATAGGATACCCAAGGAAATCATCTCGGATCGAGATGTTAAGTTTACAGGAAAACTTTGGAGATATTTATTCCTTGGATTACAGACGCAGTTGAACTTTAGCACTGCTTATCACCCGTAGACAGACAGGTAGACATAAAGAGTAAACCAAATTGTTGAGTACATGCTTAGGATGTATGTCATGAAAAACCCGACTAAGTGGGAAGACTACCTACATATTGCATATTTTGCATATAACAACGGTTATTAGACTTCCTCCAAGATGAGTCCTTTTGAGGTACTCTATGGACGGAAGTGTATAACACTGTTTACTTGGGATAGCTCGGTGGATCGGCTCATGTTAGGGCCTGATTTATTAATGGACTTGGAACAGTTGGTTACCAAGGTCCAGGTGAACCTTAAAGGAGCACAAGATCGCCAAAAACGTTACGCGGATCAGAAAAGAAAAGATAAAGACTTTCAAATAGGCGATCATGTCTACTTGAAATTAAAATCAAAACGAAGCTCGTTGAGCTTGGGTAGGTGTGATAATTTTGCACCTAGATTTTGTGGACCTTTTGAAATACTGGCCAAGAAAGGGCTAGTGGCATATGAGCTAGCATTACCCTCACATGTAAGAGTCCATAATGTTTTAAATGCATCATTTTTAAAGAAATATGTTTATGATACTAAACATGTTGCTGATTGGTCCTTACTACAGGTGGAACTTGAAGGGGATTTTTCCCCTGAGCCTATTCATATATTGGACAAAAGAGAGGTGCAGCTCAAGAAGCGCACCATAGTCTAGTCGAAAGTGCAATGGAAGCACTTTGAGGTCGATGAGGCTACTTTGGAGAATGAAGCCACCATGAGAAAGGCTTACCCTGCCTTGTTTCATGGTGTCATTCTGAGTCGCTAAAACACCCGGGACAATGTTGTTCTAAGTGGGGAGGGATGTAATATCACAAATTTTGGACCTAACACTTATAGGCATGAGCCTATTGATTATGATGTTATCTTGACATTTTATTTTGATATATTGGGTCGAAGACCCCACTGCATATGACAATGATGATTTGTTTTATATATTGGGCGTAAGCCAATTATTGATGATATATTTATGCTTGTTTGTGTTGGGTGTAGACCCTGAAGCACATGATTGATGAAATGTTTTTTCTTGAGCGAGAAGGTATGGAGCACATGGGTCATTAATGTTTTGTGTTGAGTGAGGAGCTCTGGAGCACATGGGTAATTAATATTTTGTGTTGAGAAAGAAGCTCTGGAGCACATTAGCACTTACATTTGTGTTGAGCGAGAAGCTTTGGAACACATGAAAAGTTAATTGGAAATATTGGGAATAATCCATGGAGAATTCCATGTTGATGTTGAGCAAAAGCTCTGAAGCATCAGATCCTTGGCCATTGTATCCCTAGGTGTATCGTACAAGTACATCCTAGCATTAGTGTTGAGTGAAGAGCTCTGGAATTGCACTAAGTTTGTAACTCCTTGTTTAAAGCATTGAGTATGGGCTCTATTAAGTGCTAGGAGTTACCAAAAAGAATTTAATAACTTCCGAGTGAAAACGACTCGAGAAAAATATTGATCTCATCAGACTTAATTATAAGTGATTAAATGAAATTTTAAATTTCTGTATTCTCATCAAGTACTGAAGAACTACCATGTTATACGAGGGAATCCAACATGTAAGGATGTTTAGAGTTTTCTAGCCTAGTATACCTAACCATATACCTATTTGAACTTAACAAAGAAGTGTCATTAAGTATAGGGATCATGGTATATGATGTCCAAAGACAAATGTTAACAAATGTTATATTATTATATATTTTATACATGGTATGTATAAAGAATAAATATAGTAATAATATTAATGATGACAGAAAGAAAGAAAAGATCCATCCATTATTATTTATTATTAAAAGATAATAAATAGTACAACACCTACAAAAGTCTAATTTGGAACTAGTTGAAAGTTCCTAAGTTAAAGTATTAAAAATTACCCAAATTAATTAAAAAGGGTTAAATCAAGAAATCAATGTTTTTTTATTTAACTGTCCCTTTGACTGAAAAGTCTGTCTATAAAGACTCAAGCCAAGGAAAGGCTTGGGGTTCTGATCTATCTTGTGGGAGTCATTATTCTATTTGTTTTGATCTCAAGTGAATTCTTGAAGAATAATTTTCTCGAAGGAAAAGGAGAACTGATCTAGACCTGATATACCAGATAGGAAACCTTACCTTAGGAGCTCTAAACTACTTGCATGTTGGAGTCCAGCTCAGGGGGATCCGGATTGAAACCAGGAACGGTTTCGGGTCATGGTTGGGTGGAACATGGTAGTTTCCAAGTGATTCGGTCATGTAATACAGAGGTTAGATTTTTCTATGAATTATTAATGATGGTTATTTGAGTGTGCAGGTTCAACCATTAAAAAGCTCCAGATTCCAGGTATGAGATCCTATACTGCCTAATTTTATTTTCTAGAATAAAAGTTGGCTGAATTAGGCAAGGGTTCACATTATATGTTCTAACCCTATGTGTTTTATTTCTGTTTAAATCTTCTAGAGTTTACATTTTAAATTATAACCCTAGGATGTAAGTTATTTTCTATGACCACATCTATCGAGGGCTTATTCATTAGTTTATTTCTACATTTTTAATTCCTGTATAAATGTTTATCAAGGGTTTGCACCTTAGTTTTATTATTGTATTACTTTTACTATTGAAACTATGTTAATTGCAAACGAGGTTTTATTTCAAATCCACTACCTAGCTGTATTCCTTGGCCTATATAATCTACTGACAGATTTCATTTGTCAGCAGAACCATACTACAATTAAAACCTAGATTTAATTTAGCACCATCTAACTATAATAACAAGAAAACTAAGTAAGTATACTAGTAGTATTTAACCAATATACTTATATATATTTATATACACTAACAGTTATAAAATATGCATTATAAATCTCAGATAGAAATCAGAAAAGACCTTTCAAGGTCTGTATAATTAAATGTACATTAAATAACAAACCATTTCCAAATACAATAAACATTATTAAAAATTAAATAAACAGAATAAGAATCGAGACCATTCATTGGTCTACATTATAGTCCCATCTAGTATCAACTCACATCCATCGTATAATAATCAAACAAAGAACATTACAATATAAACAATTAAAACCATGTAATTACATTAAGGTCGCAAGAATGATTCCTGTAGACAACCATTTCCATTTCACTTACATACACTACGATGCCCTATGTATTAAAATCTACAGTAAACATTAATACACAGGAACAAATTCAAAAATCTCATCAAAATCTTATACACAAAGGTTGTAGTATCAACTCTTGTGGGCATCCAAGCCAAATCGCAGGCCTTAATACATACCACAATAATAATACATATACAATAATATTTTAAGAACCATGTAAGTGCAACGAGGTCGTAGGATCAAATCCTATGGACCCTCTATTTCCCATTTTCACAAACATTACATCAATCAACCCCCATTAAAGAACACGACCCAGGATCGAATCTGCAAGGGTCTTATTTCTTTTACAATGGCCACGACCTTCACAATCAAACCCATAGTCACAAAAATCATTACACAGAGGTCATAAGAACTTTAATAATCTATACACTGTATTTACATGGCCATGGCTTATAAATAAACTACACAGTAAATATAAATAACTATCTTGCACTGTCAACAAATCCACCAACAACAACGATAGCCATCGAGGGTTTGCACCCATGACTTCTCTGCTTTCCACATTGCACTTTACAAAAACTGAAAGGTAAGATCTAAACAATCTACGATTTTGTAGCTTCCATGGAAAGTGCATATGCCATCCACAGCAAGGCCCCAATCCATACGTAGTCAACTCTTATATTTATCATAACTAAGCTAATAATTGAAATGATTCCACACAGGCCAACCACGAAGGCAAATTCCACACAAAACCAAAGTTTAAATAACAAACATCACAACATAGATTGCATACCCAAAATATTAAGTCTTAAATCAAGTCTACACAGTCATCCAATGGTCATGGCAGCATTGCAAGTAATGGTGTTGCCACTGTGTGCCTTTATAAATCGAAACCCTGAAATCACAATTTACACACAAATCCTGTTAAAGGTCTCAAGTTTCGCCTTACGACTAAAAACCCTCTTTACATTACATTCCATTTCATTTAAATACATACCCGAAGGACAACGAAACTCCATAACCCAAACCCCAACCTTGAGAAGCTAAAACCCAGGCTTAAGGCCAAGAGGTGGTGAGCACAACTTGAATAGAAGGCTTACAATATTGGTAATGCTGGACCGTGGCTCACAATCATGCTACGAGCCATACACCTTCTCGCCAAACCTGTCACCTGCAACCACAACAATACAACAAGAATGAAAAGTATGATTACCCATAGTAAGCAACAAACCAATGACAACACAGTGAAACCGAACTATACCATACCTTTGATTCCCTGGAGGTCGCCTTCACCCACTACGTAGAGCCGAGACCAAACAACCAACAAATAGAGCAAATGACCAAATTCCATCGTGAGCCAAGCCCTAAGCTTGGGCCTCCACGAAATCTAAGGTGCATTAATGGCACCATCCTGGTGTCCCTTATCCATGCTAAAACCCACATCTCCATAGTTTGTAAACGACACACTATCGTTTGCCACCTTTCCCACTTTGCGAAGTGTTAAAACCCCTTTGTGTAACGTTGAAACTATGATATAATTCGCTACCTAAAAGTTTAATGTAGTGTATAAGGAATTATATGCATTGTGTACATTAGGCACCAAGCCCTTAAACCTTGGCTTATCTTCCTCCTTAGGCATTAAGCTTAAAACCATGGCATATGAATTATGCCATGGTAACCATTGTTTTTGTAAAGCCAATAATTGGTCTTTAAATAAAGGTTTGTAAACATGCCAAGAGAAATAACAAGATATGTTAATACCCTTAATAAAATAAATATGAAATACATCTAGGTTAAAATACAAACAATTGATCAGTAACTCATAATGAATAATAAGTGTCACTTAGATAAGCAGTCTACGTCTTAAAAGGAATAATTGTGGTAATTATCTGGTAACTAAACCAAGTATGTATGAAGAAATAATAATAATCGATAGGTGTCGCTAGTCGTGAGGGTAAGTACACCTGCACGGAAACAAGTTAAGAGTGCCTTAGTTCAAACTGAACTAAGTAAGCCCGCTAGGAAAGTAGAAACTTTACCTCTCAGTCAGTTACATGGGAGAACTAGTCCTGCCACTCCGCCCACTTTGTTTCCAAGAACAAAGATAAGTTAGAACCATATAAACAATAAGTAAACACATTCTGAATTTAACGAAGCAAATAATCAAGTAACGATGCATACACAACAATGTATAACCATAAGAATAATGTAGTAGTTACCATTATGGCATCTTAAGTAAAAAACAGTAATAATCATAACTGGAAGTAAGATGATAGAACACAAGAACAACTTACGGCCAAACGGTGGTACATTCAGTGTACGTTATATTCTGCAAGTTCAATAATGTCCAGCATAGGTAGTTTTCGCTAGCCTAATATTTTTTTTTTCAATTTTTGGGGACTTATACAATGTCGTGTTGAATTTTTCCTAGCTTTCTTTGATGTAGTTGGGGAAGAGTTGCACAGTGCTGCTGAGCAATCTAGACTTGAAGGCAAGGTGACTAGATCCATAAACTCAACTTTCCTAACACTGATTCCTAGGTGTGATAAATCAAACTCCTTTGTTGACTTTCGGCCCATCTCTCTGTGTAACCTTGTATACAAGGTCATCTCAAAAATTGCTTCTCTACGCCTAAAACCTCTCCTAAATAGGGCTATTTCTGCTCACAATTTGGCTTCCTAAAAGATAGACAAATAACCGAACCTGTTGGTATAATAGAGGAGATCCTTCATACGATAAAGACTAAGAAATTGAAGGTTATGGTCCTAAAACTTGATTTAGTCAAAGCTTTTGACCGTGTGAACTGGAATTTCCTAAGACTTGTTCTCTTATAGATTAGTATTCCACTGGAGGGTGTAAATTGGATCATGGGGTGTGTCACCTCCTCTTGCTTTGTTGTTTTAGTAAATGGGACTCCTTTTGTTTTTTTTCAAGCTTATAGAGGGATTCGTCAAGGTTTCCATTTATCCCCTTTACTATTCATTTTGATCATTGAAAGCCTCAGTCTTATCATCAGTGACACCCATAGGAAGGGCCACATAAGGGGAATATAGATTTCTCAAAGACTACCCTTGACTCATCTTTTCTTTGTAGATGATGTGATTTTAATTGGTCTTTCCACTGTGGAATAATGGCATGCATTTAAAGAAGCTATGGACCTTTTTTTCTCGGCCACTCGTATGAATGTTCATAGGGAAAAGTATTCAATCTTATATAATGAAGTTGATAAGGACACAAGAAAACACATCTCTGCTATGCTTCCTTACAGGATGGAACCAATCTCTACATGCTTTAAATATGTAGGATGTCGACTCAAGCCCTTGGGATATCAGTCTAATGACTGGAGGTGGCTTGTTGAAATGTTTGAGAAAAGGATAAATAATTGGACATATAGATATATTTCACTTGGAAGCAGAGTTGTCATGATCAAATCGATACTCATAGGTCTTGTTGTATATTGGTTTTCCTTGGCTTGTACTCCTCTATCCATACTGAACACTTTGAGGAGAACCATCTTTTCTTTCCTATGGGGAAGCTCAGATGGCCACCCAAGAGTGCACTTGGCTGATTGGAAATCCATCTCAGCTCCTATTGAGTTCGGAGGCTAGGACATCAAGAATCTCGATTGGTTTAGAACTTCTCTCACACTAAAAAGTTTGTGGAAACTTTTGATGGGAAATGGTATTTGAAGTCGGATTGTAGCACAAAATTTTTTAAAGGACAGACCTCTGGATGTTTGGCTCAGATCTTGGTCATTTCTAGTTACTTGCACCTCATATTTCTGGAACAGGTTTATTAGAGATCTGTCGTGGATTACTTGCAAACTTGGATGGAAAGTTGGTAATGTAACATCCCCTCAAAACATGACCAGAAAATGTGAAGAGTAAGTAAAAAGGAACTGTAAGTGAAAATCCTAGCCTCATCCAAATTATAGATGAAATTTAATTATGCTAGGAGACTGAAAACGTGTTCGACTAAAGCGATGATTGGGGACGAATCCACTAGGGGGAGAGGTCAAAAGCTAAGTGAAACCTTAAAGAATTTAGTTTTGATGACTAAGGGTAATCAAGGTACAATGGGATCCTTTTTGGAGTGCAAATTGTATTTCTAATTATTCTTTGCTTGAACCCAATACTATGCTTATGATTGAAAATGTGTTCATCACATGCAAAGACAAAAGGATTGATACTTTCGTTTGAACAACAAGCAAGTTGTTGTTGATTTTTCTATTCAATAGCAGAAAACAAGCTAATACCATCTTTATAAAATTGGTTCTAGAACACACAATAGTATTATTTATTTTGCCTTAAATGCATATTCGAATTATTAATATAAAAATGAAAATAGACACCACCTTAAGTATAAAGGAGAGATAAACTAGCTTTATCTATAGAAATGAGAAAACTATATAAATAATTATATTGTAAGGTAAAATATTATCAAAATGTGGTTCATAACATTACTACATGTATTATATATATATACTTTATATAATAAGGAAACTTTATGGATCATCTTTTGCTAAACATTTTCATTGGATTAGCATTGTGAGCAAAAGGCGGAACGAAAACCCTTACTCTTGAAAGTCATCCGTCCATCTGACTCATGGCGGAAGGCATAGAATCGAAGCTCAACAAACAAAGAGCTGCCAATGGAGAGAATATACAACCAATTAGTTAGTCATGGAGAGCTATTCTCGAAAAGTTGTTCCTAACTTTCAATTCGGCTCATCGTGTGCTTGGGACACTAGACACTTGGCGATTTTAAATTTATAATGTGGAAATATTCTGCGCCACTTGGTTTCTTGGGAACCAAGAAGGTTTCCTTTTTATTTTGCTCATTGAGACTGTGGAAAAAAAAAAGGTTAGCAAGGAGAAAGGGAGAAAATGCGTGCCACGAATGGGAAGAGGAAGAAGGACTCGCTCGGGAAAAATAGAAAGGAGTTGAGCAAGCTTCATCATTTGTCTCTACGATCTGGCCGGTGTAAGTGATATGATAAGCTGTCATTGTTTTGTTGTTGCATCTACATATATGTTGTGTTTCCTTTTTAGATTTAGATCTGGATTTGATGCCTGCAAATTATTTTTCTTAATGTTTAGATCTGATTGTTTATGGTTGAGAGTTGCGATTTTCCCAAAGATCTAAAAGATCTGGAATTACATGGTTATAATTTATTTATAGCCGAGGGTTTCCATTTGCATTGCTATGATTTATTTATAGCAGAGGGTTGTGATTTGCAATGCTATGATTTAATTCTAGTTGAGGGTTGCGATTTTTATTTGCTATGATTTATCTATGGCTAAAGTTTGCGATTTTGTTTTTATTTGGAAGTACCTTTCATGCGTTGAAGCTTATTCCCGTGATTTTTGCGATTTTAAATTATGAGCAAGGCCATAGTTTTTCATATGAAATAGTAGTTATTGTTTTTCTCTGATATATATATCTTTGTGTGCAAACCTACATGATTTGCATGGGAAATCATTGATTTTAGTTTAAAGACTAGATCCATTTAAATTTATGTATTACAAACCTCCGCGACTTGATGAAAACGACGGTCGTAGTGTCAAAATAAAGTCGATGGTAGAATCTTTCAAAATAAAACCAGATTAGTTGATCTCTAATTTTTCTTCATTTTTCTATTTGGATCTGATTAATAAATTTATGAGTGTGATTTCAGAATATAACATGGACCTGAATGTATGCATGCGATTTTGATTCATATTGTGAATCTGAACAAGATTTTGTTGCTTGCATTTGTTTTATTGTGGATTCTTCTATCAATCTGGAATTTAGGCTGCCTTTTTATCTTGCCCAAAGTCTACGTTCCAAATCGAATATAGATTTATAAGTATGAATTGTAGTATACATGTGCAGTCTGCAATTTGATTTATGATTAGAGTCTTGATTGGATCTGAATGTACGTGGCCTTTGACCATGTTGTAACTGACTGATAAAATGTTAAGTATCGGACGTGATAAAGATCCAATCTCAGTTTATGTATTTGGTTTTTATGATTTCATATGGTGTAGTTTCTTTTCGATCGGCTTAGATCTGGAGAAGAAACTCTCTACGTTTAGTTTCTTGCAATTGCCAGTTGCCTATAATTGATTTTATATAAATATACTTATATATAAACCTCGATCTGGAATTGGGTGGGTTTTTCTTATACTAATACCTGTGATGAAAATAATTCCAGCATGGGTATGATACTTTGTCTGCAAATGGATTTTAAAACATTAAAATACTTCCATAGTTTGCCTTGAGTTTAGTGCCGATAATAAAAGGGTTTCCATTATTTAATGCATTATCTTAACATTAGATATAGATCTAAATATTTTAAAATGCTCCAGCCGTTTGATTTGTGTTGACGGCGTGTGACGAAACCTCTTTTCAACTCATATTTTTGTTTAAATTCTTGGTTTCTGCGTTGTTATGTTTTTCCTGTCTTCTTGCTACACGAATGGTTCACTTTGTCATTCTTTGGCTACATGAGAGTTTCCTATCATTTCTTTTTTAAAGATTTTGTGTGAGATCTTATCATGATAGGTTTGGGACCTTTGCATAGATTCACGTTACCTTAGCTTTGGACATTTGATTATAAATAGATAATTTAATTAACATATGTAAAGGTAATTCACTATGGTGGAAGGAGTGGGTTATAACAAGAATTCACTACATAAACTATGTCGTGTACAAAGCTTAACGTTCATGTATCTTGTAAGAAAATTGTATAAACAAGTATTTCACATTTGTGTAAAGAGTGATATATAATAAGAAAGCCACTACATAGTTTATATATGGATATAGTTTATATATGAGTGTGGTTCTTAATGGAATATAAATTGTATAAAAGTATTCCACTATGGTGTAAAGAGTGATTTATAATAGGAAATCCATTACATAGTATATATTTGGATATAGTTTATATATGGGTGTGGTTCTTAGTGTGTAAAAGTTAATGGGAGAGTAAGGAGCCTATTTGATTTGTGTTGTATTTATGTATTAACTAGTGAAGGCACAACCCTAGTCTAGGCTAGGTTAAGGATTTTTTTCTTGACATTAAAAGGAAGGAATAAATAAAAGAAAGTTTTAGTCCTAACCTTAAAATTGGGTTACAAACATTATTTTATTGTTATGTTGCATAAATAATTTTGTGATTGATCCATCTCAATTCCATGAACTAATTAACCCAATCATTTCTAGTTCAATTAGTAAAATTATAGAATGCACATTTGTGTGAAAAGAATGAAGTCTCAAAGTATCTTAGAACTTAAATTTATTACACAAGAACTATGTGCTTTGTACACTAATAAAGAGAGTAGGAGACCTCCCTTTAAGAAGTATTCTACCCCTAGTGGATTCATTTCCTAGCTCGGCGGTGGCTTTAGATGGGAGAACATACGTCACATGAAGCCTACGGTTGGGAGGAAAGTAAAGTCGTACACACATTTTCAGTCGCCCAAGCTCAAAAGAAGTATTTTCAACAGTTAGTTTTGCTTATGGATGTAATTTACCTTGTTTATAAGATCTATGCTCTTGGATTTATAGTACTAATATGCATGTGAGTTATATAAAGTGGTGGTTGCAGGAGCTGCATTACAATGGTGGAATAACTCTTGAAAGACAAGTGACTCTTGTGTCTTTTTTTATGGTAGCTCCTAAGAGGACAAGTACAAAATGGTACCTTGTTATGAAGGATGTCAAGGACGTTTAAAAGAAAAGGTTAAGGTGTAATCGCTATCCCAATTGAGGGATAGTCTAGCGATTAATGTAACGGTCATATCTATTGTAAACTTCAATAAGAGTTGCTTATGTATATATGCGTTAGAGTGATGGTAGTTTTATAGTTCTTAATTGAAACAAAAAAAATGTGATTTTGTATTTGAGGTATAAAGTTCTTACCAGTATTTTTGGTACTAATATGGTCATTGGTATAGCTCTATTGTCAACTACTCAGTGGAACTTAATTTAATTAAATTACAGTTTGTTTGTATGAATAGATGCAAGTGATAGTAGAGTTTACATAAATGTGATTACACACTCTCAAAGGACTAACATGATTGATTTGTTGATATAGTAAAAGTGAAAAATTTACCCCATTTTCTCATAATTTAAATTGAGGAATTTCGGGTACGTTACAGGTAATGGGTTGAATATTCATCTGGGAGTGGATCCTATAGCTGGAATCAATGCACCCTATGTTCTCTTTGAGAGTTTTGGGGATTACCTTACTGATTATGGTATTACACACTTGGTTCATGCTCAGAACCTTGAAGGGGATACACAAAGTCCAAATTATTGGTATTCTATGTCTGACCTACATCTGGTGGGTGATTGGTATGAGAAATGGACTATCTTTGTTAAATGCCTCACTCATGGAGGAATAAAGATTAGGAATTTCGAAGACTCTCTTCTTTGGATGCATAACCCAAAAAATTACACTATAACATCAAAGAGAGCATATGATCTCATTGTATCAACAAATTTGATTCTCGATCACCACAGTATTTACTCTCATCTTTGGCACTTTAACATTCGCTAGAAAATAAAATGTTTTATTTGGCTGGTTATAAAAAATAAAATAAATACTTGGGATGATTTGATTAAGAAGGGTTGTAGCGGTCCCAATAAGTGTAGCCTCTATATGTGTAAAGCTAAAATGGTCAATCACCTTTTTGTCGAGTGCATGTTTGTTCACGAATCCATTAGAAGCCTTGGAAGTGCTTATGGTGTTTATCTGACGTGGACTGATTCTTCAGTTTTGGAAAATATTGCAAACTGGATCCAAAGAAAGAATGATCTTCTTTACTTGCCTTTATTCTTCATCTGGAACTTGTGGAAGACCAGGAACTGTTACATTTTTTAAGGTAAATTACCAATTATTTCTAGGCTTTCTCACACTATTATGCAAAATGTTACAGCCTACATGGTGCCTCAGAAAATTGGGCAAAGTCACGATCATTGGAAACCCTCCTGTCTTATCCTTTCCTATGGTATTTTTTGATGGAGCTGCTACTGACATATCTAGAGGAGCAGGAGTCTACATTCTCATTAGTGAATTTCATCAGCTCCATATCAAAATGGGATGTGGTATTAGTACAAATACTCGTGCTGAGCTATTGGAACTATGGGATCTACTATTAATATCCAAAGAAATCGGGTTTCCCTACTTACATGTTTTTGGAGACTCATGAGTGGTTATAAATTGGGCCAAGGACTTATCATTCTCTCTCCATCCTGAACCTGGAGGCATGGTGTATCAACATCAAAAAACTCACTTCCTCCTTTTTTGTTGTGAATTTTAAACATGTCTACATGGAACATAATGAGAAGGCATATACCTTATCCAAGGAAGGGCTCATTATGGCCTCAGGCCACCTATCCTTTACATAATATTATGAAGGGGTTGTCATTGGGGAAGCTTCCTTACAACTATTTTAAAAGAGCATTGTTCTGATTTGACCTACTCTTACATTTTTAGTATGGCACATATTATCTTTGAGATACTCCTCATCATCACCTCTGTGTGATTGATATTTATAGTCTCTTCCAAGAGCCCTTCCTTGGATAATGCTTCTAAGTTCTCTATATTTCTCCTGGGGACATATTTCGATTGCATTTTTATGCTATTTTGCTATTGGCAGTGGTGAGAGAGATTTGATATTTCTGTATGTCTTGTTTTCTTATACTTGCTGTGAGTTCTTGGAATTTGCAATGATAAGTTGAAAACACTTGCTGGTGTAACATGTTACCTTTGATTCGTATATGAATATCAAGGAACTGCTTTGATCCCTATCCACTTAATCCAACCACAAACTATGTGGATGTGCTAGTATATAATAAACATGAAATGAATCTTGGTTGTACCCTTATACTAAGGTTAATCTTGTGAATCCATTCGAAGAAGCCCATAATATGAGATCATATCTAAACACCTATAAAATTAATGATCAATTGGTTACAAAGCTCCTTCTAGTTAATCTCCATGTAATTAGAAAAAGTGGGAAGCTTTAGGGTTCAAAATTGAACATGTCACAGCCCTTCAAAGGGCTCCCAACACGTCCCATAGTGTTATAAAAAAATTGCACGTAAAAAAAATGCTAATTCTTTATTTTGACATTTTATGATAGAATATAATAATTATATTAAAATTACATACGAAGTCTAAAGTTTCGAATTGCTCTTCAAGTATGTTTTATTCAATGTTCAATTCTCGATGTGTTATTGGAATTAAATGTGTAATGAAATGTACTACAACAATGCCAGTGGGATGGATGATGGCCATTGGTCGTCTCCGTTCCCAAGTCTACCCCTTGAAAAATTCAAAATACTATTAAATGCATTGTTACGAACTTATCTTCCATGATTCTCATATCTAATCTCAACAAGTTTTGAATTTTTTCTTAATTTCTTTAATAACAAAAGGACAGACTTGGTAAGTTAGTGACCGAGGGAGGTTAATTTATTTACTTAATGTCATATATGGATTTATGAGTCTCCATTGTGGAACACATCATAGTGATGCATGATACAACTAGGTTTCCTTTTGTTCACATCAAATTGCTTAAGTCATGATCTTCATGACAATTATGAGCATGGAACAGTTTCAATTTTACCTACAACCACTACCAATTATTTATATAAATGGAATTCCCATGAAGAGGATCAAGTGTGTGGGATTTGGGTTCAAAAGTGATTCATTTGGGTACCTGTTATTTTGTTAGTTTTGATAAAGCTCTTGTTCAATTGTATTTATCTTCGTGAGTTACTTTGTATTGATCATACCATTGAACTAGTTATTTATTCTCTATTAATTTCTAAATATGTATTGTGTTAATGAAAGGCGTCATATCACTTCAAGGAAATTCCTAGAGGCATCTTGTCATGTCAAGACTTACTACTCTGCTCACTCATTAAGATTAATCATTGTCATGCTTGCCATTACAAGAAAACAATGGTTGTGTCGCGTCATAATTTCCTTTATCAACCACCAAATTACTAACCATGATAGATTTTTATGACTTACAATACACTCATTCTTTTAATAAACTAGTTGTTCTTCAATTATTCGTCACCTTTTCAGGGAAGGCGTTTCTTATAGAGAATAAAGCATGCTTCCCACTAATGCTAATAACAAGTGTTGCCCCACTTCTATTAATACAATTTTGCAATAGTGCATCATCCCACCAAAGAACAATAAATCCAACTGTCACAAATGAAAAAATCAAAAAATGGGTAAATGTTATATAAGTATGAATATATTTTCCTTAGAAGGAATGAGTGGGCAGAGTCAAGGATATTTTGAATAAAATAGAGTTGTGTGTAATCTAAAAGGATATTTTGAATAAAATATATGTAATCTAAAACGATATTTTGAATAAAATAAAATATCTAGGACGAGGTTCAACCATCCAAATATTTGGACATTTATAGAATATTATAAAGGTTTGAGTCTATTTGAAGTAATATTCCTCCTTAAATGGATGCATGGGTTCAAAGATAGGGTTTCAAGTAGACTTGGGTTTTTACTATAAGTTCCAGGACACAAAGGGTTGCAAATAATGAGTTTATGAAGTGGTATTGGTTAATTAAGAAGAAAACAGAGGAAAATAGGATGGGTTTAGCTGCCCTAGATTCCTAAGCTAGGTATAAACTAGGGATTCTTGAATTGGACACCAATGATTTCTACCAAAGAATTCAATGGAGAGGATTCAATGTAGATGTGTATCTCTCCTCTAATTTTCTTTTTCACTATTTTTCAGTGTGTTTGTTTTGAAACTCAATATTTGGTTTGGAAATAGAGTATACTATTTCATTTTGAAAATAACAATTACAATTTAAAAAGTTTGTATTCAAATAAAGTTTTTTGTAAATGTGATAATTATGGATTTATTGATTTATTTAGTGACATACATTTGATTGAAAATATAATATTCTATTTATGAAGTGGGTGATTAATTTATTTTTGTCAAATAAAATGTAATTTTATTTTTAGCTTTTAGTGGTTGAAGTGCTACATAAATATATATCCTTCTAATCGAAATAAAAACCACCCCTTCAAATTTGATCCCTGTTTGTGAGACGCTTATACAAGTAGAATTGAATGCAGTACAACTACAACCTGCAGATCAAACAACTATCACGGACAGCTCAGACAGCTACCAGTCTACCACGAGCAACTTTTTTTTTTGACAGATTACAGACAAATGAAATACGATATCGGTTCATGGTACCGAAGTTTTAGTGTTGACAGAATTTTCAACCGTAGCTAATCGAAATTTGGTAGTAAAGTTGATATGTAATGAAGCTTCCATTCGAAAGATTTATGGTGTGTTTGGAAAAAAAACATTAAAAAACCTAAGGTCAACATTATCAACTTCTTCGTTGTTACTCGTAGAATTAAATATCCATTAATACAGCTACTGTTTAACACAGAGGCCGGACATGTAAATGACGCTCCTCAGAGTTTTGCCAATTATTACAATTCTTGCACTACTGATTCTCCCTTTGAGGCCGCTATCACATGCACGGTGCACCGAAAAATATATTAATGGCACTTTGCCATTTATTTTTCTGTGAATCAAGGTCATTCGTCCTGATTCTGTCTATCTACTCTTCATGGCCAGTGGCCACTTTTGTTAAAGTCAAAATTTCGATAAGACTGAAATTTTGTCTTGTAGCTTTGTTATTATTGAATAGCTAGCTATTATTCAATAGCTTCAGTCTGCTTTCTGCATGTCATTTAATAGAGCTGTAGTAAGTTTGATGGAGAGTAATAAGCATTGCTGTTGTTGTGGGGCACAGTAACCTTTGGATCAACAGTGGGATCAAATCCGATTGTTGCTGTGCCCCACAGCTGCAGCGTTAATTGCTGGGCTGGGGGGTGCTTATTACTCTCCAAATTTGATGTGGGTTGGATTTTTGTTTGCCATTTAGCAGGCATTAAGCTTGTTTCACCTATATTAAATGGTTTGCAGCAAAGCAGTAGGTTAATAGCTGAAAAATACCTACAAAATATAACTAAAATGTTTTTCTTTTTTATTGAAAATGGGTTAAATTTTTATTTTATTTTATTTTATTTTTGCAGTTTTATAACTTGAGTGTCGTCTTAGACTAAATGACTAGTTTTAAAACTAAACATCTAAACATTTCAAATTGTAATTTTAACTAAAATTAATATTAAAAAAAATAAAAATAAAAACACTTAATGAATTTAAAAATTATGTTATATAAAAAAATGTATTATAAATGTAATTTCTAATCAGAATAATAGAAAGCTTAATCAATTTTAAAACTGTAGTTTTAAACAATATTCCGCTAAGTAAGTTTGTGATATATATACGATAATAGATGAGTAGTCAATTTCAATTAACTTTGAATTAATTTAATGTGTGTAATTTTTTTTTTTGAAAAGTTGTATAAATATTCATATATTAAACTGAATATTATAAAAAACAAAAATTAATTTTTAATTTTTTTGAAATATAAATATTGATTTTTTATTAAATAAAAATTATAACATAAATGGTAATTGTTACAAATCAAATATAATAGAAAAAAAAACATTTATTTAACATGTCTCTCCTATCTTCCCTTCAATCTTATCAATTTTAATTCATGGTTGGATAAATTCCAAATGTCTGTCCTATCCTCCCTTCAATCTTATCAATTGTAATTTATGGTAAGATTTAAATTTCATATGCCTTCACCTTTATTTGTTTTATTACCACCGTAGATCCAAATCCTGGGCTCTATCAAGCATCGAGATGGATCAAATCTCTAACCTCTTCTTAGGTATCCATTGATTTGATTCAAACCAAAAAACACATCTTTTTATTTAAGGTCCACATATAATTTTATTATTATTAATATTTAATATTATTTATGGCCGACATATATTATTTTTTATTTTGTTAAGAACAAACATTGCATCATTTTCCCACACATGGTTTTAAAACCATATGCAAGGCCCTCCTACAATCATGGGTTGTTTAAGAGGCCTTGCACATGGTCTTAAAACCATTTGCAAGGCCCTCCTAAACCATGTACAATAAAACCATGGGTTGTTTAGAAGGCCTTGCACATGGTTTAAAAACCATGTGCAAAGCCTCCTAAACCATGTACAATAAAACCATGGGTTGTTTAGAAGGCCTTGCACATGGTTTAAAAACCATGTGCAAAGCCTCCTAAACCATGTACAATAAAACCATGGGTTGTTTAGAATGCTTTGCACATGGTTTTAAAACCATGTGCAAGGCCAACATTTTTTTGCGGATAATTCAATTTTGTGTTTTTTTGACCCACATATTTTTTTTATGGATAATTAAATTTTTACTTTTTTTATTGTTTTGTTAGGTAGGAAGATTACCACATCTCCCCCATATTATATTGTTTTTTGTGGCCGACATTTATTTTGGCCTATTAGAAAATTTATTTTTTATTAATAAAAATAAAGTTACAAAAGTGATATTATTTTTTATTTTGTGTTACAAAATCTCTCCCATAATATTCACTATCACTATTATTTTTGGCCAACATGTTACATACATTAGTAACGTTCGTTACAAGATCTCTCCCATAATATTCACTTTCACTATTTTTTTTGCCGACATGTTAGTAACGTTACATCAAGTTACAAGATCTCCCCCATACTGGGCTGTAGAGCGCCTCTTGGCCCAATTATTTTCATGAATTATGAATCCTATTAATTTTGAATTCCATAATGACTATCATTATCAATTTTAATTCATTGTCAGATTTAAATTCCACATGTCTTCACCTTTATTTGTTTTATTATTATTTTCATAAATTATAAATTCTATTAATTTTGAACTCCATAATAACTATCATTATCAATTTTAATTCATGGTCAGATTTAAATTCCACATGTCCTCACCTTTATTTGTTTTATTATTCTTTTTATGAATTACGGCTCCTATTAATTTTGAACTCCATAAGATTACATTATCTTACAAGTTACCAGCGCAGCGCAGCGCAGTACATTCCAATTTCCCAATATTGATTTCAGTATCTAAATATCTCCAGGCTAATTTTAACCTTGCTTTGGTTACATTATTTAACATGTTGCAGAACATGTAAACCTAGTTGCAGTGGCATTAAATGGGTTGCAGTAGTATTAAATGTTCTGTTAAATATTGTTTGCTCGATGAAAAACAAAAGATATTAAATTGACTATTTTCTGTATTATTGACTCAAGAATTTGTATTATTGACATTGTATTAAGAATTTATAAGTATTGACAATGAGCATAGTGACTGCCATTTAAAGAATGAGTAGAATTCATTATATTTAAGGGCCTTCCACTAGTTGTCCATTTAACTAATTTTTTTTCTCGAAGCTAACCTATTTTTGGTTTCCTATTTTTACTTTGTCTTTTAGATATCAAATTAATTAATAGAAATTACTAAGAAGTTATAATATGATATTCTTTTTTCATATAGCTATATTATTTTTTAGAATTTTTATTCAAATATGAAAATTTTATTTAATTATATAGATAAGTAAATCTAGATATTATTTCAGATTTTAGACTTGATTGAGCTACAACAAGATTACCTTAAGTATATAAAAACTTCAGCATGTTATAATATTTAAACTTAACAAATCATTTAACATATTGTTTAAGGGTTTTCACACTTTAATATAAGAAATATTATTAATTACGCAGTAGGCGTTTTCTCAATGAAAGAAGCTCTCCCAAAAGATTCCTCGTCCCCCTCGTCATTAACATCCCGACATGTGTCGCCTAGTTATTGGCGAGATTAATCGTTAAACTTTTTGGTTATTATATCCCGTGATCCGGCAAGGACGAAAGAAGGCAGTATGACCATTAACAGCCTGACATGTGTTGCCTGGTTATTGGCGAGATTAATCGTTAAGCTTTCCAGTTATTATACCCTGTGATCCGGCAGGGACGCAAGAAGGCGGCATGGAGTAGATTGGTTGACTTTTTGTGTCAGGCTTTATTCTGTCTGTTTGTATACTTTCTGCGTAAGCTCTTCCTTTGCCAAGTCCATGCTTATCTTAAACTCGTTGTGTGTTCTTTTTTTTCGGTCTGGCTCTACATTTGGAGAAGATTAAAGAACCGAAGAGAAAATTCAATTTATTGCAGCAAGTACCAAATTCAAACTCACATATACAATTTTTTTTTATGGCAAGGAAAATAAAAAATTGTCAAATTCAGACCTCATTATTTTTTTCATGGCTGTTTTTTTCACGCAGTTTACACAGGGTTTTCACACTGATTTGGGATACGCCAACGTCGAAAGTTGGAAATACTATCTTCGACGTTTCTTTATTTGAAAATAGGAAACTTCGGAGATCGAAAATGTCGCAAATCACATCTTGTAGAATCCGAAATCCAACCATATGGTATTTCTGCAATCGTACCGGTAATTGCCGGTTTTTAATTTTGTTGCGTCATGTCGTGGTTAAAATTTGTGGTTCTTATATCCCATAATCGGTCATGGACGTAGCATGGAATTTAGGTGCGGAAAAAGGCGGCATGGAGTTGATTGGTTAAGTACACGTTATGAAAACCCTCAGGCTTTATTCTGTCTGTTTGTATGGATTTGATCGGTATGTTTTTTTTGCTAGGTAGATTGCGTGTTTTCATGACACTTCTATCTGTTGTTGTGCCTGAATGGATTGATGGACTCAATGGATTGATTTTCAATTGCGGATCCTTCTTTCCAATTGGTGTTTACCATTTTTTTTCGAGAGGTGGCTTCCGTGTTTTCACTACACCTATATATGTTTTCCTAAACTACTGGTGCTGGAAATTATTTTCAATTGAAGCTTTTGAACAATTTTGCAGTTCATTTCTCTCAATTTGGAATAGCTCTTGCGATGATTTTTCCCTTGAGAAGATTTTACGAGTTTCAGTTTATTTGGGTTTAGGCTATGATTTTCTGCACCTTTTTTGTGCGTTTAGAATCTTAGTTTGGCGTCAATTTGGTAACAGTTTTGTTTGACTGCTGGTTCAGGTGATGAAAGACACTTTGCCCATGTCTCTTCATTCACATTAATGTTTCATCAATGCATTCTTGTTCCATTAATGCAATAAACTTTGTCATTTCTAATAAACATGGGGATGTATCTTCAATTTTCCTCATCTAATGACGATCTACAAGATCTTCTTACAATATTTTGTTTATCGCATTCACTGCTACACTGCCTTTGCTTTCCACATATAAAGAGGCCTTCAGGTAATCATTATTTATTACTATTTGATGTGTTCCATCTACGCTCTAAATTTCCGTAAAAACATTTTGAAGTTTGCTAAATTTGTTAAATTTGCAGGTATTCCTTAGTTCTTCATTTAGTCTACTTATTAGATGGTGAAACACTATTGTTGCATTTTAGTTGAATGTGACTCTTGCTTTGTTGCAAAAATATTGTGGCATGTATTGGTTATGTCATGCGTGTCAATAAAATATTAGGTATTAGTTTTTTTCCTAATTAAAAATGTTCCTTATGAGATGGTGAAACACCCTTCCTGTGTTTCAATTGATTCTTAAAATAGGCATAAACTTATAGGAGGAATAACTTTTGCGAAAATAATAAGAACAGTGAAAATAAAGTGTGAAAATCAGGATTTGGAAATCCGAAATATCTGAAATAGGAATACTAACATGTTCCTATTTGAACACATACAATTTCTTGATATGTTGCAAAATTTGATATCAAAATATATCATGTTCCTTATTTCTACAAAATACGACATAGATTTCCAAACACCAAGTGTCGGAAATTGGAAATAGGAACATGGAAATCTTTGTACTTGAACACATAGGATTTATGTATATGTCGCAAAATCAGAATATTTTGAACCTCGCTAAATTTGCAGGTGTTGCTTACTTCTTCATTTAGTCTGCTTATTAGATGGTGAAACACAGTTGTTGTGTTTTAATTGAATGTGACTCTTGCTTTGTTGCAAAAATATTGTGTAATGTATTGGTTATGTCATGCCTGTTAATAAAATGTTAGGTATTAGTTTTTTTCCTAATTTAAAATGTTCCTTATGAGATGGTGAAACACCCTTCCTATGTTTCAATTGATTCTTACTCGCTTGTTGCCTTGTTGTATGTTGAAAAATCATCCACCTTCCGATTGCCAGTTGCAAAACATAAGACATAAATTTCCCAATTCTGAAATGTCAGAAATTTACAATAGGAACTTGGACTTGTTCACATTTGAATACGTACAATTTTCAGAATCCGAAATGTAGGCTATTCGAAAACATAGAAGATACGATTCTTGCAATCATAAATGTCACAAAATCAGAAGATATGCTTTTCCTTGTTCGCAAAATGTAAACAAATTAAAAATGTATTTGAGTTCAAATGTTATTTATTCAAACGTATCTACAGATTGAAAATTGGGAAATAAGATAAAAATAAATGAGACAAATACTTTTCTGATTTCCGCATTTGAAACTTGGAAATCACACCAATACACTTGCGAGAGAAAATGGTATGAGTTTTTTCATTTAGGATATTTGATTTGTTTGAACCTGAGTTTAAATTAGGTAAAATTGGGCATTTTCAATTCTAAATGTCGAAAATACGAAATAGGAACATCGACATGTTTGTATTTGAACACATCGGATTTCTGGATATGTTGCAAAATCGAAAATTGGAATATAGCATGTTCCTTATTGGAAAACATAGGACATACATTTCTGCATTCCAAAATGTCGACAATCGGCAATAGGAAATGGACATCTTCGTATTTAAACATATACGATTTCTACTCGATACGTTTATAGCTCAAACAGATTGATACCAGAGTAATTAAATATGTTAGTGAATAACAACAACCAGAACAATGAAATATGTTAATGCAACGAATTTTGTTTTTATATATCCATTTTATACTGGACAAGTGATTACGTTACATTCCAATTTTTTTTTTTATATTTTCATTCTCTCTTTCATTTTGTAGGAAAAAATAACCATTACGTTATGAAGACTATGGTAACTAAATATTCTATTTCACTATTGCTACATGGTGTTGTCAACCTTTCTCTAGTGGTACAGGTCTCCGCATTAAACCAAGTGAATTCACTCAAATCATCATTTATTCGGATCCGAATCTCTATTTCGGACAGCCATCACAAGCATGAGCTACTTCTTCTAGTTATATATAGTCATCTTGTTGAAAATGGACAACTAAAACAAGGAACTATAATCAAAATTACCCAATGTTCATGCAACATTGTACGTAATATAACGTATGTTCAATTTCCTCTCTCTTTTCCTCTCAATCAGTTTCACACTATTCATGCATTCAATGTTTGTCTCCCATTCATGTCTAATATACTTCATCTCACAGGACTATTGCATTGATTGCACTTGAGGTTTTCAGAGTGGATGTAGAAATTATTGGAGATCTTACACCTTACCACTTACCTGTAGCTTCTCCTTCTCAAAGTAGTTGTTATGTTCCACTAAACACTAACTCAAAAAATCAAAACCCTAGCTTAGCTGGATCGACTATCCCATTCATATCACTCTCCTCTTATACCAAAGTTTGGAACATTCAAAGTCGAGTTACTGCCAAGACAAACATACATGAATATGGCAACCAACGAGGATCTGGAAAATTGTTTGGTTTTGACCTTGTTGATGCTTCACACAATGAAATACATATATCTGCATTCAATGAATTGGAACTCTCTTTGTATGACCAAATAGAAATTGGAATAGTGTACATTGTATCAAATGGCACAGTTAAAGCATCCAACCCAATTTTCAACCATTTGAAAAGCCATAACGAGATTTTTCTAGTTTCCACTTCAACCATTCAAGCATGCTTAGATGAATATTCCTTAATACCTTTATGTTGATTTAACTTTAAAACTATTAAGGAGATTCAAACTACACCAGTAAATTCCATGGTTGACCTTCTTGGACTTGTCATTTCAGTTTCACCTACATCCACGATATGAAAATGAAATGGTGTTGAAACATATAGGTGAACCATTGGAATTCATGCATGTGAGGCTACCGTATTGAAATAACACTTTGGGGAGAGCATTACCAAATTCAAGGAGCTGAGCTTGCTAGCCTTCGCAGTTTACCTACTCCTCCAGCAGTAGTGATCCAGGGAGACCGTGTTTCATATTTTAATGGAAAATATGTTGGCACTATTTCTAACTCTACTATATTTATAAACCCAAATATTGAACAAACATCTATTCTCCAAATATGGTTTAATGACAATGGATTTCGTTCAACATCTCCATCTTCGAGTCGCAAATTCAGTGCCTCTAATTCTGCTTGTCGAAAAGTAATTACCATCAATGAGGTACAAACTCTTCAAGCATATGAAAAATTTGTTTGGTATTCTCTTGCTGCAACCATCACAAATGGGATGACTTTCATTTCCTTGCATGCCCTCTTTTTGTTGATGGTATACAATGCATGAAAAATATTGCCGACAAAGTTGGAGACATTTGGAATTGTGGTAAATGTGATGGGGAGGTTGCTGAATGTGACTACCGATATATCCTAAAAGTTGAATTGGAAGATGTAACTGAAAATATTCATGGCGTGATCGCTTTTGATGATGCTGCAAACCAACTCATGGGCATCTCAGCAAAATACTCGTGTCTTCTCACAACTGAATCAACATCAATTGCTAAAATAGTCCAGAGAATCTGCAAGAAACAATTACTTCTTACTCTTTCAATTAGAACAGAGACATTCTCTGGAAATGCACACCTAAAAGTTGTAATTGTGATGGTTGAAAATACATCATCATCAACTTCACTTGATACATAAATATATAAGTTTGTTCAACTTGATACATAGTCATATTCTTTATTTTCTGTAATGAATGTTTTGATGATATCAGGAAAATACATGTGTCTTCTGTCAACTGAATCAACATCAATTGTTGAAATTGGACACCTAAAAGTTGTAATTGTCATGGTTGAAAATACCTCATCAACAACTTCACCACAAATGAATCATATTTCGGATTCCAGAAATCCTATGTTTTCCAATAACTAACACCCTAAGTTCCGATTTTGAGAAATATGTGCTTGTTGTTATTAATTTCTCAAAATTTAATAACTATGTTTTCCAATAAGAAACACCCTATATCCCTATTTCCAATTCCCCAATTTCCGAAATTACATTTATATATAAATAATAACGTACGTGTGCTTACTTCTTCATTTACTTGTTTTAGGTAATGAACTTAGCCTAAATCTGCAAGGATACTACAAATTTTTTCTAATATATTTTTCATTATCGTTGTCCAGTAGTGGTCAATTAAAAATTGTTGTTTCAAGTTTGTCAGGTAGATATATAGAATCAAACCAAGTTTAGACACCAAATTTTTGCGAAATTTACAAAGAGATTGATGAAAAATAACAAAGAGAGAATTTAAAATAGGCATGAACTTAGAGAACGAATAACTTAAGCAAAAATTTGGAATTCCAAAATCTCGGAAATAGGAAGTATCGAATATTGGGACTAGGAACATGGACATGTTCATATTTGAACACATAGGATTTTTGTATATGTCGCAAAATCGAAAATAGGGTCATCACATGTTCGTTATTTTCACACGTAAATTTTCTAAAATCCGAAATGTTAGTTATTGGAAAACATATGACATAGGATTTCTACAATCCTAAATGTTGATACTTGTGGATGTCGTCTGAGATACAGATTCAGAACCGAACAAATGATGAGTTGAATGAGTTCACTGGAATAAATGATCCTCACAAGATTTTGTCTAACTTTGTGTTAATGTGATCACTGCAATAACTACTATCACTATTAACTTGCAGCAAAATATTATTTTTTTGTCTTATATGATTTCTTTATCTAATAAATTCAATAATATATTTTTACTTTGTTTTGCATCTGAAATATTCAAGAACATGCCAAGTTATGTCTACACCATTGTTTTATCCTACTATGTGATAACGGTTCTTAGCTCATTGGATATAAACCCATAAAAATTACTATTGCTTTGGTTTTTACCTTCTAAAGGAAAGAGAAAGGTTTTGAAAAAACTTATTGAACACCCATTTTTTATCTTAAGTCCGAATGGGCATATAATGAAAACGGTTTTAAGCATTAGTGAGTTTCAAGGAGTATTTGTATTTGAACATGGATCCAATTTCCAATAGGAAAACATACTCGTGTTTCTCCTTGGGGAATGTAATGAAAAAATTCAACTGTATGGCCGAAAAAATTCAACATTTTGTTTGCCTTAAAGATTGCCAATTTCCAATTATCGAGTATGGAAAACCGCAAATTCAATCTTTTTTTAAGGTTATTTTGGGTATCCGCTATTTCCTATTTCCTACTTCCGATATTTCTGATATCGGAAACCAGATATTCAGAAACTCATGTTTCTGTTGAAATAATTTGTTTCCTTCGCGATTTTCGATACCCGATATTTCGGATATCAAAAATCGAGAAGCAAACAAATTATTTCAACCTCATGTTTGTGTAAAATATTCCCAGATAATTACCATTGAGTTAATATTTTCTTTTTGTCTATTGCTTTATATCCATAAAATTTGCAGTTAACAATTTTACGATTTTGTTGTAGGCATTATCCCAACTCATGACAATGAAGTTTTTCAACCACTTTTTTCACTTCAGCATTGTTTTCACTTGATCTAAAATCTCGCTTTTTATTGTAGTTGTGTCGACATAACTTGTATACTCCATCAATTCAGTTTCGAATGGCTTTAGATGCTTAGAAAAATTCTCTGCTGCACTGTGAAGCTCTACTTCATCTGTTTTGAATGAGTCTATACTCAGCCCAACATTTTGTCTACCTCAAAGATTACCGATTTCCTATTTCCAATTTCTGATTATAGAATATGAAAAACCAGAAACCAGATAAAATATCGGAAGCCAAACACTTGTACACTCATGTTTCTGTTGAAATATTTTATTGGCTTCCCGATTTTCGATACACGATATTTTGAGAGAATTACAATTGATCTCATGTAAATTACATTATGGTTGATTTGGTTATTATTTATTTATTCTTGGTTACCTACATGCAATGAGTTAATATTGGTTTTTTGTCTTTTGCTTTATACTGATAAACTTTGCAGTAAACAATTTTACGATTTTGTTGTAGACATTATGCCAACTCATGACAATGAACAAGCCAATGCACGAAAAAGAATTGTATATGCAGAGAACAGAGATAAAAACAACAAGAGACAACGTCTTCTTTACAGAGCTGCACGACTACCTGTGGATATGTCTTGTCCAGTTTCTCTTCCCGAACCTTTCAACAGACCTTCTCTTCGACCATCTATGCTAAATCCTTCAAGCACCTGCCTCGATGATGCACATCAACGATTTCATAAAAAAATGGACCAATTGTGTGATATGCATGTCTTCTCAATTTGCAGAGAATGTTATCCTAGTATTGTAACGAAAAAATTCCATGATGCATATACTTTTTCTCATTGTATTCTAGAACGAAAAGGCCATCGCTTTTCATTCGAAAATAATATGGATCCAGGCATCCAACCACCTGTACTCGCAACACTTACACAGGTTGAATAAATGTTGATTAGTCGCTCTAACCCAGTTTTACAAATTACACATGATGATGGTGGTCAATATAAATATTCTAGACATACTATTTGCTTCCCCCATGACATTTCCAATATTGCCAAATACCTGCCCCATTTAATATCAGAACTTGACATCCTTGTTGATCGCAAATGCAACTCTACAAATAATCCAATGTCCATATGAACTGTTTGTTAGTCGTACACGTGTTCTTGCTTCCCTTGAATACAAAATGGCAAACAACCCATACTATAAGGATGTAGAGGTCAACTCAGTTGCATTATCTTCACTGCCTCTTGTCTTAATAGACATTTCACCTTGGATTCCGCATGTTAATAGCAATGATACATTATCTCATCAACAAACATTGTCCTCTATAGTTGAACCGCCAAATTCATTTCAACCCTATGAAATCAAATCCTCCTCATTTATTTCAACAAAACCTAATGCTACAACTGAAGTTGAAGAAATTAGACAGTTGTTACATATACCAAATACTCCACTAGCACCTTCAATTGATTGGCCTCCTATAGGAATTTCTCCTATAAATGAGTACAACAAAGTAGGACTTCTTTCCATGGATTTTCAAAGTTTGTTCCCCACAGGTGCAACAATGTGTAAACAACCATGCATTCATGAGGTTGATATGCATGAATATGCACTTCACCTAATTCACTATCATGACAACATATTTGGGAAACATCCTCGATTCCGCTACTTCATATACAATGTAATTATGTGTCATCGGAGTAATACTACAACCTCTATTTTTGTCAAAACTAATCTTGAAGATACACTACCTCCGACCATACTTGAACTTGTTAACCATTTGCAAGACATGCCTAATCATAAAATTGGTGAGCAGGTCGCAAGGTTTGGATCTTCATTACGTGGAACACACTCATATTGGAAAAAAAGTAGGGATGAACTAACTAATATGATCAATCAACAAGGTACACCAACTTTCTTCTTTACCCTTAGCGCAGCCGATACAAAATGGCCAGATTTGCATGCTCTTGTTCCTACTGCACGTTCTACTGGTTTATCTCAAGACTACCAATGCAAATTTCACAACATCATATCAAATCCACATATTACATCACAATACATCCACAATAGATTCAAGACATTCCTTCAAGGGGTTCTTTAAAAAGGTTTTCATATAACGGATTCTTGGTGCAGGTATTTTACCATCTCTTCCTTCTTATTTTTCTCTTCATACTTTTCACTTCATACTTTTTGATTTCTAATATATTCATTTTCCTTCGATGCAGGTATGAATGGAAACATAGAGGATCGACACACATTCATGGTTTTATTTGGTTGGAAGATGCACCAAATATGGACATTTTAGATTGGGAAGATATTGTTGCAGTTGAAGCTGCAATTTTTTTTTACACATATGTTACATCTTGGAATCCTCGTGATACGCACTTGTCAACATCTAGGTTCCACCATTCTACAGAAAATTATCCATGCAGTCTTGCAGCACCATCCATATTTGCATCAAACTTCTCAGTTGACTATGAAGAACTTGTAAATTTTGTTCAAAGACACACTATATTCTCAGAATCAACTCACCTTCACAAAAAAGGAACATCTGTGAAATGTTGCTATGGTTTTCCATATGAACTACAAGCTGCTTCTTCATTATTCATTGATGCAAATGGAAGCAAAACATACAATCCTGCAAGAAATGATTCTCTTCTCAATATTCACAACCCTATCATGCTTTCAATATGGAGGGATAATGTTGATTTCCAACCTATTCTTTGTAAACATGTTGTCCTCGAATACATCTCAAAGTATCCATCAAAAGCAAAGCCAAAATCAAAAAGATACCATGCAATTCTCTCTCGCCTTGCACATGCAGCACCAAGTGACAGTCCCATTCTTCAGCCAATCAAACAATTGCTTGCCCAAATAGTTGTAGAATGAGACATTAGTGCATAAGAGACATGTCACATGCTGCAAAAACTACCACTTGTTATTTGGAGCCATCACTTCTTTTTGCTCAATGTGAGTCAAAGTGTATTCCAACGTGTTTGTAATGGCACTAACATCCATCCAACTCCACCCTTTATATTTGCATCCATGCAAATACCACTAGCTCTTGAACATCAAACCCTACTTGAAGCTGCTCGTTCTTGGTCTTTCTCTGCTAATAGGAAAAAAAATCCATGGAAACAAAACTTGCATCACAAAATTGTTAGAGTCTATCCATAATTATTTCCATTCTTGCCTTTGACTCTTCATCTTTTGAACCGTTTTGTTGGAGTGAACTTCTTCTATACAAATATTTTTCCTTTCATCCCTCAGGATATTGGAACAAAAACTTATGAAGTTATTTCTCATTGGAAATAGATTAAAGGAACATATACTATCTGGCATGTTGAACATGCACAAGAAGAACTGTGTACACCTTTATTTGATGATTCAAACTCCGATGCTATTAACTTTCCCTTGTCCAATAACATGGATGAATGGGAACTTCTCTCTCAAATGCGACTAGGAAACAAAATTTAAATTGATGATATTGAAATGCTTGGACATCGTGATTTTGACAAAAAATGATTATTGGACACATAACAATATAACCAACGACTTGCATCATATAACAACATCATTTATTGACTTCAATCTCTTGTCCACGCGACTACATGAAGACAACCTATCGTTGTCCAATTCACCTGATTCCTTGTCTCGCACACAACGCATGGCCTTTGATGTTGTCATTTCTAATTTTAGAAACACTACATCTGCTCCATCATTGAAAATGGTGATTCAAGGTACTGCAGGAACTAGGAAATCTTACTTGATATCTTACTTAAAATCTGCACTACAAACTCCACGTGAACAAAATGGTTGCGTACTTATTCTCCTTGGTCAAACTGGTGTTTCTGCTTTTAATATACATGCATCTACAATACATTCTGCTCTTTGAATACCCATTGGTGAAATGAAACCCCTTGAAGGACGATCCCTTTCAAAACTTCAAGAAGAACTCTAGCATATTCGCTATATTCTCATAGATGAAATGAGCTTTATCGGACCAAAAATGTTGACTCAAATTGATGCATGATTACATCAGGATTTCCCTCAAATTGTACAATGCCATTTGGTGGTTGTTCCATATTCCTTGTTGGTGACTTTGGACAATTTCCTCCTATAAAGGACGTCCCGATGTATGCAGGCTCATCCGTTGGAACAACTTTGTGGCGTACATTTGATACTTTTATCACGCTAGAAACAATTTTTCGACAGCAAGGAAATAGCCCTTCTCAAACTTCCTTTCGGGAACTCTTGCTAAACCTGTGAAATGGAACACCAACTGTTGAATATTGGGCACATCTAATGACAAGAACAAGCTTATGCCTTTCAGATGTGGAAAAATTCTCTTTTCAACAATCTATCCACTTATATCCCACCAATACCTTTGTTGCACTACACAATAAACACATGCTGAAACAACTTAATATGCCAATTGCACATTGCTTCTTAGAACAAAGGAACAAAAATGGCCAGGGATCCATTGACGACGAGCAGTTTCCATTAAAAGTCCTTCTTGCTATTGGTCAACAAGTCCTGTTAACTGCTAATTTATGGGTTCAAGCAGGACTTGTTAACAACTCACTTGGAAAAGCCATTGACATTGTATACAAGTCCAATGAACAACCTCCTAGATTACCATCTTTTGTTGTTGTCGAATTCCTCTATTACAAAGGACACTTATGGGATGTTTTAAATCCTACTTATGTTCTAATATATCCTATAAAAAGGGGATCCCGTAGGAAACTACCACTTCGTATGGCATGGGGTTTAACAATTCATAAAGCCCAAGGTATGACCCTACAAAATGTTAAAATAGATATTGGAAACACTGATAGACAAGGACTCACATTCATTGTAATATCAAGAGTTACATCTCTTTCATACCTTCGTATTTCTCTAGGTTTTTCTTTTTCTAGGTACTCTCGAATGTAAGACAATCCATTTGTCCAACGTAGGAAACAAGAGGACAGCTTAATTGCTTCAAAGTATTTAAAAGAAAATTGTGGTTGAACCTTCTCATTATTTGCTCTACAAATGTACTGTTTGTTTTTACCACTTATTAATCTAAAACATCATTGTAGCTGTGTCGACCTAACTTGTATACTCCATCAACTGCGCTTTGAATAGATGTATATGCTTAGCATATCTACTGTACTGTGAAGCTCTACTTCATCTATTTTGTCTTAGTCTATACTCATCACAACATTTTGTCTGCCTTAAAGATTGTTGATTTCCTATTTCCTATCTCCGATTATTGGTTATCACAAATTGGAAATTCCAGTTTTTGTTAACATTATTTGGGGTATCCGCTATTTTCAATTTCCGATATTTCTGATATCAGAAACTAGATACTCAATTTTTTGTTGAAATTATTTGTTGACTTTCACTTTTTCGATTCCCAACATTTCGGATATCGGAAATTCAAAATCCACCAAATTATTTCAATAAAAATGTTAATCTGAGGTTTTCGATATCTGAACTATCAGAAATCGCAAATCTAGAATACCCCAAATCCGTTTCAATCTGTTTTTATCGTTCTCTTTTTATGTCTAACTTCATTTTTTTATTGCTTTTATTTCAGTTTGTTTTTATCAATTGATTTATATTATATCAATTATTACGTTTTACATTAATGGATAAAACAGAGATTGATATAAGGAATCAATTGATATAAAACAATAAGAAATCATATAATGTGTTCTACGAAAATAATAAAACTGTAACTTTCTTCAAATTTTACAAGAAATACGATAGTTATTATATATGACGAAATAATTAACATATAAAAATGTTAGATCGACTCTTATTTCCTTAAATGAACTTTAAATAAACAATAACTTTTTAATTTCAAATTTCGATTTTTCAATTTCCAAAACACAAAATCGAATTTCCGAAATCCAAAATAAAAAACCGCAAAGTCAAAATTTAATTATGGGTATTTGTCTTATTTGCGATTTTTAATTTCCGATATTTCCCATATCCGAAATGTGAGACTCAAGTTATTGTTCAAAAGATTCTTAAATTTTCCATTTGCAAAACATGATAGCTAATTTTCGATTTTCAAACAAAGGTAAGTCAAAAAGGTTCAGTTTTGAAAGAACAGTTCTTTTCCGTATTCACGATTTCCAATTTTCGATATCTCAAATATTGAACGAAGCAAACATAAGTTTGTTTCTCAAATGATTTGTTAATATTCCAGTTATTTCTATGTCAAATTTTGTAAGCAAAAATATTTGCAAAATATTTACAAAATGATTAATTTTTCAGTAACATGTTTACAAAATGTTTATGTTGTAATTTTCAAAATGAAAGCATATTTTTTGGAAAAACATCCAAATATATAAAAACAAATAGCTCGGGGACTATGATAAGAGACCTCTCTTGAATATACCAACGAGCGATTTCCCATTTCTGATATCTCGAATATCGTACAATGTAGACTCAAATTTTTGTTCAAATGATTTGTTCGGAAACCGCAAACTCAAATTTTTGTTATGGTATTTCCCTTATTCGTGGTTTCCTATTCCCAATATCTCGGATATTCACATGTTGAGAATCGAAAATCTATTCACATAGAATGTTATCTCCTATAAAATTGGCTTTCAATTCCAATGTGTAGAAGGATCACACTCCTCTTTAATTCCATCATAATAGCACCCATTTCTGCTATAATGTCATCATATTAATCGCAGTAGTGACTGTTACCCTCACTTGTTGTCAACCTTAAATTATCTCATAGTTTCAACTTGACATTTTTCACCTCATCCATGCCTTCTTATGATGCTATAAATATTTATAATGCTATGATGCTACAAATTACAAATTATTTTTTGTTCTCCTCCCATTCCTGAATTTCATACAAATAACACTCCCGAACAAATAATATCATTTGGACCTCATTCATATATATAAATGTTGTTCTTCCTATTTCTATAAATGTTAATTCAGAAATCTCCGGATTCCAAAATGTCGAATTCTATTCCGATTTTTATTTCACACATCACTGAACTTTTTATTCCCATAATCCAATTTCAGAAACACAATATGCAATATCTGAAAACCGATATCGGAAAACAAAAAAGTAAAATTTCTCTTAGGGTATTTCCCTTATTCGCGATTTCCTATTCCCAATATTTCAGATATCGGAGAACGAACACTCAATTTGTTTGCTCAAATGATTTCAAATCTTAACATTCGATTTATTTCAATGTCAAATGTTGTAAAGGAAAATGTTTACAAAACATTTACAAAATGTTGCATTCTTCATAAGCATATTTTTCTTAAAAACATTTGCATATATAATAAAAACAAATACATGGCAGGACCATGATAAGACAACTCTCTTGAATATAGCTTCCTGAATTCATTACAGAGAAATCTGAAAATCGTGAGGATTAATGAATTTGAAATCCAATGTGTAGAACGATGAGACTCCTCTTTAATGCCATCATACCGCCGCCCATTTCTGCTATAAAGTCATCACATTAATCACAAAAGTGACTCTTACCCTCACTTCTTGTTAGCCTTAAATTATCTCATAGTGTATCAACTCCACATTTGTCACCTGATTGATGCCTTCTTATAATGGTATAAATATTTCCTTGTTGCTTAATGATTAAATATATCAAAAATATTGGTTAATCATTAAATGACCATGAATATCACACGCTCCAAATACTGAATGTTTGAATTATCTGTAAACTTCATATTTTTTAAAATAAATCTTTCTTATTACATCTTTAAATAAATATCATATACCCAAATCAAGATAATCATGTATATTAAATATTTAAACTTTAGGTTTATTAAAAGAAATAAATGAAATAAAACCAAGTTTACAGCCCAAATCTCCACCATAAGTTCTACGTCAATAATAGAAACAATCAAAATAAAGCGGTGAAAAATAACAAAGAGCGAATTTAAAATAGGCATAAACTTAGCAAAGGAATAACTTCTGCGAACATTATACCAATAGTGAAAATAAAACGTGAAAATCAATTTCATATACCCACAAACTCCATTTTACTACAAATCATACCATATGGTCTTTTGTAACATGCGCAATTTATAATTTGAACACGTACCATATTCGGTATCTACAGTGTCCTCAATAGCTACAGTGTCCTCCATTGAAGCTGATACATGCTTAAAAAGCTTCGTCGACATCAACAATTTAATGTCATCTCAGACAAAATGGAAGTAGAGGTGTCAGTACAGAATCAAATTTAATTCCAATTTGCGACATTCCGATCTTGAAAGTTTTGTCTTTTCAAATAAACAAAAACCAAAGTTCCATAATTTCCAAAATCGAAAGTTACAAAATATTACAGAAAAACAAGATTTCTGATCATCTGAATAAAGTGCTGTAACAACCACTCTAATCCGTTAAAAAAAAAATTTAATGTCGTCTCAACAACAATTTAATGCCACTCTAATCGTTGACAGCAACAATTTAATGCTGTCTCGGACAAAATGGAAGTAGAGACGTCAGTACCAAATCAACTTTAATTCCAATTTGCGACATTTTCGATCTCGAAAGTTTTGTCTTTGCAAATAAACAAAAACCAATGTTCCACAATTTCTAAAATCGAAAGTTATAAAATATTACATAAAAATGAGATTTTTGATCATCTGAATAAAGTGCTGTAACAACCACTCTAATCCATTAAAAGAAACAAAAATTACAGTTCAACTGTACCGAGCATAAAACCCATACAGAAAATGAACGTTGTTGCCTAAGTAAAGGTTATAGAAAATTACAGACATATTCAAATGAGCCATAATAACCCATGTGATATATGGGGGGCTACGTACAAAATTACTATCAACAAGTGTTTATGAAGATACCTTTAAAGCTAAATAAGATAATAAACTTATAGGTAAACAAAAGGAAGCAAAAGTGAAAAAAAAGAAAGAGAAACAAGATCATGAGTTAGTACCACTCGTAGTGACAGACGGATCCTGCATGTTTTGAATTCCCTCAGCCATAAGAGAAGGCCCACACACTTCCTCGTCTTAAAATGGTAGAATGCGCTTCAAAGGTAGAACAACCTCTTTCCCTATAGAGGCATATATTTTCCCACAGAAGGATTCACTTTTTCCACAGAAGCATCAACTTTCCCCACAGAAGCATCACATTCCTGACCTCTTTTGAAAAGATCACTAATTGTAACAGGAACTGTAGATATAGCAAGTATCGTAGGAGTGGGGTCAAAATTCATTTCTAGATCCACAGAGACATTTTATCTACCTCCATCACCCAAGGAATCAACTCCCACAGCTAATTTTTTCCACATGTCCATCATATCTCTTTCCATGATAAGAATATCTAACTCCATCATTTTCGACGTAGCCTCTGAAATTGCCAACTTACTATTATTCCATTTCCCTACCATTTCTTCCATGAGTAACCCTATCATGTTTTTTACGATCCAATAGTGATTCAGGCTTACCCCATCAATATCGCGAGCAATATTCTCATTTACTATCCTCCTCTCCTAGTCATCTATTTGTTGATGAATATGTAACTTCGGAATGTATTCACTTGTATTTCTTATGTATTGTAACCCAATGTTTATTCTGGGATGTATTTGTGATATAATTGAGTCATGTCATGCCCCGATGTTGCTATCGGGAGGATCTATAATGGAAACAATTCATGTCAAGTTATTGTGGGTAACCCTCCTATTGTCTAAGGGTTAAAGTCCCCTTAGTTTCGGGGCACTAGGGTTATTAGACTCTCCTAGAGAGGGCCCTAGTAGGGTTTAGTCATGTTAGGAATTAGTATAAATAGAGAGTTAGCCTCTCTATTTATCACACACTCACTCACACTCAGTTGTAGCGCATACCTAAGGAAGAGAAAGGAACCGGGGCAAGGAAGAAAGAGGTTATTGCTGTTGGGAGATCATTTTACTATTTTGGGGGTTTTACTTTTGGTGCTAATTCTATCTCTGAGGAAGTTGTGGGGTTTTCTCCATTTATGGTTTCCTCGAAGAAAAAAACTGTGTTCATTGTCTCTTGTGTTTGATTGTTGTACTTGTTGTTCTCTCAGTTAAATATCCTAACATAATGGTAGCTTGACTGATAAAAACTAACATGGTATCAGAGCTAACCTGAGAAGAAGAAACTGTGCCGCTACGGGAACTAGGGATTCCTACTTTGTGGATCTCTCTCCACATATTTTCAGCAAAATAAGGTTGGAATAACTCTCCTCCCTAGGGTGCATATTTCTGTTGAAGCAGAATCCAATTCTGAGGTTTTTCAGTTTTGGACCCGACACTACTACCTGAAATTAGGGATTTTCATAGAAGAGGAATTTTTCAGTGATCCCAGGCCTGGATTGATCTCCTCCCCAAAATCAAAGTTAGGGATCAAATTCAAATCATTTGGTTGGACAGAACTCCGGAAAATCAAAACCCTAATCTGCTCCTGAACTAGCACCGCAGGATTTCAACTCCAAATCCAGATCCGACATCTTGACCTGGTAAGATCTAAATATTTTGTATTTCCCTTTGAGGTTCTTATTTAAGATGTCTCATCATACCAAGCTTGATGAAAATCTTGAGGGAGCTGATAACTTCCGAGCTTGGAAGTATACTAATGTCCCTGGTCCTGGAAGAAAATGAGTTGGACTCCTATATCAATGAGGAGGTTCCATTTCTAGAGGGAGATGAGGCTAAGGCCTTACATAAGAAGAAATTGGTTATGGCAAAGAGGATAATTGATGATTCAATCAAGGATCACCTCATACCACAGGTGTGCTCCCTAAAGACACATAAGGCTATGTTTTATTCCCTGACCAAATTGTTTGAAGAGAAGAACATAAACTAGAAGATGACTCTGAGAATTCAACTAAAGAATGTAAAGATCCAAAATGCTGAGACCATCCATTCTTACTTTACAAGGTTCTCTCAGATCAAGGAAAAGCTAGAAGCAGTAGATGAAGAAGTAGAGAATGCAGAGGTTGTGATGACCACCTTGAATGGTCTCCCTAGATCATGGGACTCCTTTATTCAAGGGATATGTGCTAGAAAGAAGTTAGTCAAGTTCAGCAGACTGTGGGAAGAATTCTCTCAAGAAGAAGCTCGGATAACAGCTCGAGAAGAAAAGATGGGAAGTGAATATCAAGCTCTCATAGTACACTCCAAGATAACCAAAAGAAGTTCTCATCACTCCAGAGGTAAGCATTTCTCTAAAAATAAGTCTAGAAAAGACATGTCTGGAATCAGATGTTATACATGTGATGAAGTAGGACACTTTGCAAGGGATTGTCCTAAAAGATAGAATAACAAAAAGAGCAATAAGAGAAGACATCATGCTCATGCCGTAGAGGATGATGAACCATCCAAGAAGAGAACCAGATATGAAAGTGAAGACTCTTCTAGTGAAGAAGAATATGTCTTGATTTCTGCTCTCACGGGAAACATCACACATGGAAGCAATGATTGGCTTATAGATAGTGGGGATTCCAAACATATGACAGGATTCAAAGAGTCCTTTGTAAAACTTTCAGAACATGAATCACCTCACAAGGTGAAGCCTGGAGATGACTACCAATATCCAATAAAAGGTAGTGGGGAATCCTCCTATAAACTAGACTCTGGAAAGTCTATGAAGATGCAAGATGTATTGTTTGTACTAGGTCTCAAGAAGAACCTTCTCTCCCTATCTGCATTAAATGAAAAAGGCATGAGGGTTGCATTTATATATGGTCAAGTCATCATGTGGCCAAAAGGAAATACTATCGATGATGTGGTAGTGATTGGAGAACAAGAAGGAGGATTGTACAAATTAAAGGGCCATCCAGAACAAGCCTTGGTCCATGACACAATTTATCCAAATGAGCTTTGGCATAGAAGGCTTGCACATGTGCATTACAGAGCACTACCACTGGCAAGAAAAGGTGTTGAAGGTCTTCCAGAAATTCAAGCAAAACATGATGGGGTCTGCAAAGGATGTGCGAAAGGAAAGAATACAAAGAAGACATTTCCAAGTAGCGAAATAAAAGAAAAAGGAATCTTGGAAATCATCCACTCCGATGTGTGCGGTCCTATGTCATCAAGCTCACTAATCACGTATGTATATTATCTTTATTTTATTGATGACTTTTCTAGGAAGACATGGATTTACTTCATGAAGAACAAAGATGAAGTATTCAGCAAGTTCAAGGAATTCAAATCCTTGATCGAGAATCACACTGAAAATAAGATCAAGACCTTTTGATCAGATAATGGAGGAGAATTCACTTTGAAATTCAAAGAGCTATGTAAAGACTCAGGGATTAAGAGGGAGTTGTCCACTCCTTATAATCCACAATAGAATGGGATTGTAGAAAGGAAGAATAGAACTATCATGGAAGCTGCAAGAGTAATGCTTCATGATCAAGATCTTCCTATGCATCTTTGGGCGAAAGCTGCCAGAACAACGGTGTATGTACAGAACTGTACTCCACACAGAGTACTTGATAACAAGACTCCTGAGGAAGTCTTCTTCGGAAAGAAACCAGAAGTCAGCCATCTCAGAATATTTGGCTGTCCAGTATACATACACATTCCAAATGTTGGAATATATTAAACCCACTCACAACTTAGGATAAAATAATTAATCATTATTTGATTAATTATTCACCCACTAGCTTAATTAGGTGGCACCTTAAAGTCAATGCATGCCATCTATATCCTAGGAATGAGTTATTTCTGAGTCTGGGTTCATCTAGAATTAGTATGCAAGACCTTATAGCAGATTCTGCTTTTTTCTGTTTTTTCTTCTTTTTCAGTTTTTCTGCTTTTTCCTGCTTTTCTATGGATAAGATAAAAGCTAGTCAACTAGGAAACTGGGAGCTTTTGTTTCCAACCCATCCTCCATTAGTTTTTCTCCATTTTCTAGGATTAGCATGTTATTTCCATCTCCTTGACAACTCACTCATGCTTTTGCCAACTCGTGAGGTCCTTGATAGATTTAGCAAGTGCTTTATCCACCTATGGGGATTTTCTATATTTGGGTAAGTCAGCCTTTTTGAGATTTATGATTTGTTTCCATACAATTCGACTTTCCTATGAAGGAAGATCTATTTATGTACTCTATTATTCATAATTATTCAATGGAAGGATACACACCAATATTTATCTCTTCATTCATGTGATTCAGTCTCTTTTCTTCTCTCTTATTTTCCTGTGTATGCTTGTGAGAATTCTTAGTAGCAAGATCTATTTCCTGTGCTTCTTCTTAGCATCATTGCACATAGCATTGATATATTATTTCTACATGGTATCAGAGCTACAAGGTTTATCTATTATTTCTACATAGTTGAGGAGTGCTTCCAGTCTCCTATCCCTCTCTGAAGAAGAGCTTCAAGATTTTCTCCTAGTTTGTTTTGCAGGTTGCAGAGATTTGATTCTTGAGCACATCAATTCAGAAATATGGATTCTTCATCAGCTATAATTCTTAATTCTTTCAACTACCACGAATGGAAAGAAAAAATCTCCATTCTATTGCGCAGTAGAGGATTATATAGAGTTACACTAGCTTTGGAGAATGAGCCCAATGCTGTGATTGAGAAAGCTAAGTGGCATAATAGGTTGGATGAAGCCTATGGATTTATTTGCCTCTCTATTTCTCCTGATATACTCTTTCATATAGATGGTTTGACCACTCCAAACCAAGTATGGACTCAATTGGAGTCTCTCTTTGGAGTTCAAGATGAGCTAAGAGCGCATCAATTGGAGATTGAGTTATTCTCACTGAGTCCAAGCAATTTCGAATCTCTTGAGGGTTTCTTCACCAAGTTCAAGTCACTTCTTCTAATGCTCAAGCAATGTGGGATTGAGAAAGCAGATGATCAATTAATCCTTTCCATTCTTTCAAAATTGGGTCCTGATTACTCAGTTTTTGTGTCTA
>LPNX010404559.1:0-54712 GCA_001517045.1 Pseudotsuga menziesii
TTACCTTGGTTCGATTTTTTAGTATATAAGGCCTGAATTGCTTGACTGCCTTAAATACTGCATATGCCTGCTTATCAATGGCTGGGTAGTTTAATTCAGCCTCTTGTAGCCCAGTGCCCATAAAAGAAATTGGGAATTCATCACCCCCATCTTCCTTTTGCGTAAGTACGGCTGCCAATGAATCATCGGACGCAAATGTATATATAATAAAGTCCCTATCAAAATTTAGACTTTTCAGAGAGGGCGCATGTGCGACAGCAGTCTTGATTTTTCTGAAAGCATTCTTTTCTGTTTCAGTCCACTTAAACTGTGCATTTTGCTTGACCATCTGCTGTAATGGTTTAACAGTCTGGGCGAAATTGGGCACAAACCTACGCACGAAATTGATTGTTCCCATGAAGGATTGCATTCCCTTTTTATTATGGGGCATGGGGATTTGTTCAATGGCCTTGATTCTTTTCGGGTCTATAGATATACCTTTCTTTGAAACTATATGCCCCAGTAACTTTCCTTCGGTAACCGTGAATACGCACTTCTTGGGATTGAGGGAGATTCCATACTTCCGACAGCGCTCGAAAATTTGCTTTAGGTGGAACGTGTGCTCCCCTCTTTTCTTTGAAAATATTGTTATGTCATCAAGGTAGACCACCACACTTCGCCCAATCAGTCCGCGGAAAGCTATGTCCATAGCTCTCTGAAATGTCGCGCCAGCATTAATTAGGCCAAAAGGCATTCTTCTATATGCGAAAGTTCCCCATTTAGTTCTGAATGTTGTCTTCAATCTATCTTCCTCAGCCACTAACACTTGGTTATAGCCCGAGAATCCGTCTAACAATGAAAACAATTTAGAACCAGAAACCATCTGTAGCAGTTGCTCCATGGGAGGCACCGGATAGTTGTCTTTGTTTGATGCGCAGTTTAAGTTTCTGAAGTCGACGCACAGTTTGATTTCTCCTGACTTTTTTCTGACCGACACCAAATTTGACACCCATTCTGAATTTCGGACTTTAAAAATAATCCTAGCATCTAACAATTTCTTCACTTCGCTTTGGATTAGTGGTTCCAGCTTTGGGTGCATCTTCCTCAACGGCTGCTGATATGGCTTGACGCCTGCTTTAATAGGAATGATATGTTTGATGATATTAGTGTCATAGGTTTTTAAATCTGCATACGTCCATGAAAAGACATCTTTGTACTGCTTAAACAAACTGAGGGACTTGTCTCTTTCTGCTGGTGAACAGCACTTGCCGAGGTTCACGAACTTAGGCTCCGTTTCAGTCCCTAAATTTATTAGCTCGAACTGTAGAGTTGAGCTGTGCATATTCACATTAGCGGGTATTCTAAATTTCTCGTTCAGGTCAAACATCTTTTCTAACGTCCTGACCCCTTTGGGAATGAAATTGTCATATCTCATTTCAGCCTGATGTTCCTCATCGTCGATAATGGCTCCTTTAAAGGCCTCGTCATTTGTCAAGCATTCGATTATTTGCTGATCATCGTCAAACACTCGTAAGTTGGTGATCATGTCAGGAACTGATGGCCTGAAAAGTAATTCAATAGAGCATTTGTTATTAGTGGGAACCAATATGGCGGCTGATGTAGCTAGAAGATCAGCGGCTGCATTTTTTATTCTTGGAATTGAAATAATGTTAAATGCATGAAAATTTTTAAGCAAATCCCATACCTCGTTTTGGTAAGCTTTCAAGTGAGGGGAAACACAATGTATTTGATTTCTTATTTGTTTCACAACTATTTCTGAGTCCCCAAAAACTTTTAAATTACTAACCTTTAGCTCAATCATTTTTTTGAGTCCCTGCAGCAGTGCTTCATACTCGGCTGTATTGTTAGTGCATTCAAACTCTAATCTACAAGACAGGAAGTGTTTATTTTTTTGTGGATCAATAAGGACACAGCCGGCCCCTGACCCTTCTAATGTCTTCGAGCCGTCAAAATATAAAGTCCAAAAAACATTATCTACTGAAAATGAATCTACCCCTATGGCTAAATCTACTATTTTACAGTCAAGCTCATCAGCCTGAGAAAAACGAAGAAGATCAGGCTGGGTGTCAGATGTGTCGCTGGCCTCTTCCGTTTGATAATTCCCCGGTTCCAGCTTGAGAAAGTAGTTTCCCAATACAGATTCGATTGGTACATTCTTCCCATCCAATTGAGTGACATTGTACTTCATGTGAGGTTCTCTCAAAACCTTGATCTGATTAGGACTCCCTTTGTGCGGCAACCAAAGATGTGACCAATCTGTGGCGAAATACCCATTTAATTTGGCTGACCAATCTCTGCTCAGGACCAGGCCGTAAGCATCTGGTATGTCAGCCACTACAATGTTAATAACTTGGCACACTCTCTCATCGGACGCCAAGCGGATTAGAACGTCTTCCATCTCGCCAACTACCTTGACGTCTGTCCTATCCAACTGCACCACCCTCCACGTGGTTGGCTTAGGCTGCCCAGTTATTTTCTTACATACTGATATGGGCATGACATTAATTGATGCCCCTGAGTCCATTAGACAATTGTGCACGTTATGATTAAAAATTTCAAACGTCAAGAGGAAAGGTGGATGTTTAGTTTTAGACTTACCTCCAATGCTAGCTTCCCCATTTTCTTCTTCCTCCCGAGGTTGATTGTTAGCGGGCAGCTTTTCTTCTGATGTTTCCAGTGCTTTCAACAACCTTTCTTTCTGTTGGGGTACTTTGCACATTTCAAACAATGGGACATTTGCCTTTATCTTCTTTAGATCTTCAACAATGTCATATTCGATTAGTTGTCTAGTGGACTGAGATTTATCAGCACTCACATTCTCTTCGTTTGGCTTAAGCAGCGTTCTGTTTTGCTTCGGATCCTGGCTGGTAATGGTAAATTCCGGAATCTGATCAGCCAATGATTTGTCTTGAAATTTCTTTTTTATATTTCTTTGCAGCCTTCGAATCTTTGGGAGCAGAAGACTGTCATCACCAACCACCCCTTTGCTCCTAGTTATCACGTTAGTCTCCCTGATATCTTTGTGTCCCTGGGTATTTTCCTCCTCTGCATCGAGTAAGGAGAGAGAATTCCATAATGCCATGGTCTCGTCCTCCTGCCCTTTTGTAGAAGTGGAAGCAGCATTTTCGTTCTTTTCCTCTTCATCTTCCTCCGTTAATTTTGAATCCAACATCTGATTCATGACCAATGTCATTGAATTTATCCATTGCGGACAGTTCTTTTCGGAATGAGGCTGTTGATGAAAAGTACAGAAATTTTCCATCCCTATCTCTGTCAGATTCATGGATGCAGTTTTTTGAGGAGGAGGTTGGGTCTGATTGCCATCCTCCCTTTTCTTATAATATGGCCTGAAGAACTTTTGTGCTTCTTTTTCCTTTTCTAAGTCTATGATCTTATTGGACAGCTTTTGCATCATTTTAGCCATGCTTTCATAGTCTGGTGTCTTTTCTTCTTTAGGCTTGGTGAACAATAAGGTTTTTCATCCCGCACCTTTCTCTCCTGATTATTCCGGATAGTCCTCCACACTTTCTCTTTCTGCTTCCACCACTTCTGCCTCCTCATAGGTCTCTGTTAAGGTAGGCTTGGCCCTACCTTTTGCAAACATGGCTAAATCAGGACCCAAAGCTGAAGTATAGTATTCGATCAGTACTTTGTCTGAAGGCTTATCTGTTTCAGAGAAATTTTTAAGATATGCTGCAAACCTTTGTGTGAAGCTGTGCACTTTTTCCCTTTTCTCTTTCTTTAATGCACACAGTCCTTTCATGAGGGCAGCGTGAGTCTTTTGGACTACGTACTTACTCCTGAACATCCTCTCGAAGGTATCCCAGTCTGGGATAGAGTTAGCGGGCAATCCAAAATACCACGAGGCCGCAGCTCCTTTGAGGGTGTGCGGGAATAGTCTACACACTACATCTTCGTGTTCCCCAGCCCTCAGACCTTCTATTGCCAAGTAGAAACTCTGTAGGTGGTCATCCACTAGGATTTTCTCATTTGGATCAAATTTGGGCAGTAGCTTCTCAAAGGCTTGAGGTAGGTCATACAAAGGTGGGGTCAGATTAAGAGGTGATCTAGCTTTCCAAGCTGGCGGTGGATTTGGTGGATTAGGTGGATTAGGTGGATTTGCGTTAACGCCGGCCATGAGCTGAGGCGGAGAGTGAGGGGGTGAACCAACAAGAGAGTGAGGACGTGAACCAACCGAGGTGTGTACAGGAGAACTGTAAGGAGTGTCTGGGCCTACTTGGTTCAATGGCAATTCAACCTCCTGTATGGAAATTTCCACAAGTTCTTCCCAGTCTCCAACCAACAATGAATCTTCAATTAGAGGACGGTCTTTCTTCTTGTACTCTCTTCTAGGCAATTCGTGGATAATAGGCAACCCTCCAATCTTCTTTACATAAGCACGAGTATGTCTTCTCAGATCATTAACAATTTCGTTGCGAACAGGATATAGATGTTCTCTATTTTCTTCTTCCGGAATTGAATTACGTGGTTCACTACTTTCAGAACTGTAACCAGCGGAATAATCTCGGTAAAACGGGTTTCCTCAGCCAGCCATGCACTGGCGGCCCTCCTTCTAGCGCCAAAAACTGTTGATGCCTGGAAATTCACAGGCGACAACAGTAAGGGATTCTCCCCAATCAACGTTCCCAACTAGCCCGTTGACTGTTTGGTATAGGGAATCCGTCCGGTTTACGGTCCGGCTACCGTAGGTCAAAGTAACAAACAAGGGTTTTACCGGTTGCGGCCCGGTCCACCGGAATTTGCATTTTTGACTTAAAGAAATGATATGCAAGTGCCTAACTAAATGCAGGGCAATCAAGGTGCAGGGAGCGGTCACAAAGTGATGCGCAGGTTCTTACCTCTCGTCTTTTGCTCACGAGCAACAGACCAAAACAAAAGAAATAAACTAACTATCTAAACTATCCCTAGGGAGCAAGATTATCATTTTGAATGAGCAATACATTTTCACATACATTAAAAAGAAACACAGATAGTTGATATTTCTCCTAAAGTACATGAACGCTTATAGATATTTAAATAACCAGATAGCCGATCATCTTATAACAACATTTATTGCTCACAGTGAAAAAATATCCCAGAAACATACTGAAGAACGTTTAACCAGAACATAGGTTCAGAACATTAAATACTCTTACAGTAAATGAAACACAGCTGAAAACGAAATAGTTCCTCTTCAACATAATTCATTGAGTTGCATTGATACATTCCACTTTACACCTTCTCTGATAGACAAAATTGCAGTTTCCTTTGCAAAACGAAATAGTTCCTCTTACAAGCAAACATGTACAAATTTTTCCAGGGGAAAAAGCCCTTTCTCAGTCCTATTTCCAAATATTTAAACTACAACTACTGGCCCTTGGGCTGCCACCCCAGCGTGTGACTTTTCAGCATCTTCAACGGTTCAGCTTCTTCTTTGGACGTTTTGTTAATAATTTTCTGTGAGCGTTTATCTTCTGGTAGATAACGGAGGGGTTTTCCTTGTCCGTTCCTCCTTCGCTTGCTTGCTTTGTCCTTTTCTCCGCTTCGTCTTCTTTGCGATCGTGCCAGTTCCGGTCCGACCAAGCTAAGTCTTAGCCCAGGGTCGCCTCAGTAGTATCGAATTCTTTCTGCAAGCAATTACAACGCGTTATTCGCTGCAAACTGGAGTTTTTTAAACATTAAACTTTTCTGCCCAGCATTGTAAATCCACAAGGGACCAGCCAGGTTCATCCGGACAAGGTATCGACTAATATTTGGGCAGGTAAAACTATAATCGGCGGTCGACCAGCTTCTGCATCAGATGGGACGAAAACTCAGGAGCCGCAACTGCGGAGGAGCATAGGAACTGGGTGAGCGAAAACACGGGAAAAAAGGGTAATCGGACGTCGGGGAGGAGTATATCGGAGGCTAGATGGTTCTTCCACCCGCAATGGCGAATAGGGCAAGGGCCGAAGACAGGCGACGAGTGCAGAAGAAAAACTTGGCTCGGGCGTCGGAAGAAACTCCAATCGGGGGCTAAGAGGATCTCCCCAGCCGCAACAGCAGATAAGGCAAAGGCTGGAGACAAGCGACGCAGGCGGGAAAGGCTTAGTCGGACGTCGGATGATACTTGAATCGGAAGCTGCCTCTCTAGTCCCGGCCGCAACGGCGGGCGAGTAGAAGCTTAGGAGCAAGCGATTTAAACAAACCGAAACGGGCGGATGAGCTGGAACTTGGCCGCTTCCGATCTAATAACAAAAGAGGCCCGATTCCTAGAAAAACTCAAGGATTCAAACCGCGTTAAGGATCAATTGCAGCCAAAGTCGTTTTTTTCTTCGTTAAGGAAAGATTTTACTGTTCTATGGGTAGTAAACCAGACAAACACGACTCAAGACGAAAAAGAACATGGCACACCAATTAGCGGGCATCCAACTTCAGGGTAAAATGAAAAGAAGATATGCCTGAGGGGTTCAAGCATTTAACGATCAAACCAAGCGAAAAAAAATGATAAGGAGGGGCCCCGAGTTTAAGTAAACATAAAATCGGGGAGAAAAAGTTGCGGGAGCAATAGTAGCAACAGTGGCAGCGGGGTATGCATCAATGATCTACTTCCCGTTGTCTGTGATGGTGGCATTGGGTTCAAAATCAGAATCAGAATCAGGATATGATTCTAAATATTTGATCTCAGCCACCAATGAATGATTTGAGTGACATTCATCAGTGTTGTGCCAAGGGATTTTATGAAATTCGCACCACTTCTCTGTGTCCTTCTTTGTCTTTCCATCCCCCTTCTTTACATGTGGTGGGGACTGGTTTTCCTTTCCTTTTCCTTTGTTCTATATGCCAGGGTTTGCCTTGCCTTGCTTCTGCGATGAACTCACAAGTCCAAAGTATCGCTTGTTCTTTTGTCGAAATTTCTCCTCGATTTTGACAACATACCGATAGGAAAATCGAAGTGAAGAGATGTCGAGGAAGTCCATCTCAGTTCGGATGTACTGATGTAGACCATTGTGATATTTCAGACTCAGGTGCCGCTCGGAGTCCTTGATACCCATCTTTGTGTGCAATGTATGAAAGTTGTTGGTGTACTCCAACACCGTCTGGTCCCTTTCTTAACGCAGAATGGTCCATTTTTTACACTAGTCATCATAGTTTCCCACAGGGTAATACTGTTCCCCGGTGACATCTATGAAAGTGGCCCAAGTGGTATTTGTCTCAAACATTCCAGACTCATCTGATGAGTTTTTCTCCCAATAAGTACCCCACCAATTTTGGACATGGGGAACTACCTTCATGAACGCAAAGGCGATCTTTTCCCCGTTGAAGAAATTGTGGATAGAGAAATACCCTTCTAGAACATTCAACCAAGTATCTAGGGCATCTGCATCAATATGGCCTTCAAATAAAGGAATATTAAAGTTAACTTGTACCTTGAAGGGAGTTGCATTCCCGAACCGACTGGTCGTTGAAGATGCACTTTCCCCTGCCGACATTCATAGAAGGATTTGGGTGAAACTATCAATCATCTTGTTCCTTTGTCCTGCGAGGGCTTCCTCGAGCAACAATTTTATAGGATCTCCTGCTCCATCGTCTCTCTTTTCTTCCGCCATGGGAGGTCCTTTGGGACGGCTAAAGTGACCAAGTGAAACTAGTTCGAGACCAAACTCTCTATATCCTGACCTCGTTAGGGACATGTGTCGAGAAACAATCAAAGAGCAGATTGCTTTGATACCATTGATCCGAATTTATGTGTGAACGAAATGAAAGAACAGATACAAAATCATAATCACAAACATTTTGCAAAGATAATAGAGATACAGTAAACACATTATATTAAATGGCAGAAATATAACATATTGTAATACAATTGCTAGAATGGTGGTAGCTATCTCTGAGAAGAGATGTGACTGCTACACTCATTTGTGCCAAGATGAATACAAAATGAGGCTAGAGGGGCATATTTATAATAAGGACGAGGGCAAGAACCCCAAAAGTCCAAAACACAACCTTAGAAGATGAACCATCATAAAGTTTGTGGCCCTAAGGTGGTAAGTTGAATAGTTAACTTCCCAGAGTCATAACTGTTGCATACAATCTCCAATTTGGGCGCTCGATAGCTCGTTGGAAAGATCTATCCGAGATTTACAAATTTTGGATTTGACCAAATGCGTGTTAAAGCGAATAATTTGGCCACCTGAATTGCCAAAAAACGTCGTTTAGGGCCTCAAAACAACCCCGGAAGTTTGGGACCCGAAAAACCGTAGAAAAATAACTAAGAAACTACCACAATGGACAATTGTTTTAAGCCAAAGGAATAGGTGAGTGGCCATCGATATCCATCTGGATCAATCCTACCTCATTAACAAGCAATGGTCTCCATTGCATTGAATCCCGTATCATATCTCGAACTATGTGTTGAGTTGATCTCCTGGTGCGACATTTGCTTAAGTGAAGAGGCTACTTTTCTTTAGCATCTCGAGAGGGTTGTAATTGATGTGTGGATTATTTGTTTTTGGAGGAGCACCTTGAATGCATGGCCTTGCATCGTAGAGGTACTCGGATGGATGAAGAAACAATGACTCTATTTTCTTCTTGTGTATGATGAGCATAGATACCTTGTGATGAGGGTGTGGAGGTAATCTAATGTTCTTCTTCAGACACAATTGTGAAGAGGAATATTTTTTTGATGTGGGAGCTTATCTTTCTACCTTGCGAGACTGTGTTAGGTGCAACTATCTCTAGTATCCTTAGAGTTTTTCTCCCAAAGTAACACTGACACTGCAAGGCCGTGACTCATATACAACATGACACTTCCACATATATGGTTGTCCTAAAAGAACATTACAGACTTCAAGTGGTGGCACATCACACAGTACCTCATCTTTGAAAGGATTAGTTCCATATGGTAGGAGGCATTGTTGAGTAATGCATATACCTCGTCCTTGGCTTAGCCAATCGATGTTGTAGGGTTATGGGTGTGGTGTTGTCGGAAGCTACAATCTCTTGACAACTTCTACTGAGATCAAGTTCTTCTAACTGCCATTGTCAACAAAGAAATGTAGTGGGATTCCCTTCACACACATCTACGAGTGGAAGAGGCTCTCCTCTACCTCTGAATATTTAGGCTCCTCTAGTTGAATTTGTGCAGTAGCAACAGTGGTGCTGGGGTTTGCATCAACAATATGTTTCCCATTGTCTACAACTGTGGTATTGGGTTTGGAATCAGAATCGGGATTTGGTTCTTAAGATTTGATCTCGACCACCAATGACTTCTTTGAGTGACATTAATCAGTGTTGTGCCAAGGGATTTTATGAAATTTGAACCACTTCTTGGTGTCCTTATTTGTCTTTCCATCCCCTTTCTTTGCTTGTGGCAAGGAATGGTTGTCCTTTCCTTTTCCTGTGTTCTATGGGCCAGGGTTTCCCTTGCCTTGCTTTTGTGGTGGACTCGCAGGTCCAAGGTCTCGCTTGTTCTTTTGTCGAAATTTCTCCTCGATTTTGACAACATGTCGATAGGCAGATCCAAGTGAAGAGATGTGAAGGAATTCCATCTCAGTTCGGATGTACCGATGTAGACCATTGTGATATTTCAGAATTAGGTGCCGCTTGGAGTCCTTGATACCCAGCTTTGTTTGCAAGGTATGAAAGTTGTTGGTGTACTCTGACACCGTCTGGTCCCTTTCTTGATGCCGAATGGTCCATTTTGTGTATTGGTCATCATAGTTTCCCATAGGGTAATACTGTTCCCTAACGACATCTATGAAAAAGGCCCAAGTGGGATTTGTCTCAAACATTCCAGACTCGTCTGATGAGTTTTTCTCCCAATAAGTACCCCACTAATTTTGGACATGGGGGACTGCCTTCAGGAGCACACAGGTGATATTTTCCCCATCGGAGAAATTGTGGACAAAGAAATACCCTTCTAGAAAATTCAACCAATTATCTAGGGAATTTGCATCGATATTTCCTTCAAATAAAGGAATATCAAAGTTAACTTGTACCTTGAAGGGAGTTGCATCCCTAAACCGACTGCTCATTGAAGATGCACTTGCCGCTGCCAGCATTCGTAGAAGGATTTGGGCGAAACTATCCCATCATCTCGTTCCTCTGTCATGCGAGGGATTCCTTGAGCAATGTTTTGATAGGATCTCTTGCTCCGTCATATATCTTTTCTTTCGCCATGGGAGGTCGTTTGGGGTGGCGAGAGTGATCAAGTGAAACTAGTTCGAGACCAAACTCTCTATATCCTGACCTCGTCGGGGACATGCGTCAAGAAATAATCAAAGAGCAGATTTCTCTGATACCGCTGATCCAGATTTATGTGTGAACGAAAAGAAAGAAAAGATACAGAATCATAATCATAGACATTTTGAAAAGATAACAGAGATACAGTAAACACATATTCTATTAAATGGCGGAAATAGAACATACTGTAATACAATTGCTAGAATGGTGATAGATATATCTGAGAAGAGATGTGGTTGCTATGCTCATTCGTGCCAAGATTAATACAAAATAAGGCTAGAGGGGCCTATTTATAATAAGGACAAGGGAGAGAACCCAAAAATTCCAAAACATAACCCTAGAAGATGAATCGTCATAAAGTTTGTGGCCCCAAAGTGGTAAGTTGAATAGTCAACTTCCCGGGTCATATCTTTTGCATACGATCTCCGATTTGGGCACTCGATAGCTCGTTGGAAAGATCTATTCAAGATTTACAAATTTTGAATGTGGCTAAATGCATGCCAATTGAATTTATTAGGCCACCCGAATTGCCAAAAAAACGTCGTTTAGGGCCTCAAAACAACCCTGAAAGTTTGGGACCCAAAAAACCATAAAAAAATAACTAGGAAACTGCCACGATGGACAATTGTTTTGAGTCAGTGGAATAGGTGGGTGGCCACCAATATCCATCGCTATCAATCCTCCCTTCTTAGGAAGAAATGGTCTCCATTGCATTGAATCTCGTATCATATCTCGAACTGTGTGTTGAGTTGATCTCCTGGTGCGACATTTGTTGAAGTGAAGAGGCTGCTTTTCTTTGGTGTCCTGAGAGGGCTGTAATTGTTGCGTGGATGATTTATTTTTGGAGGAGCATCTTGAATGTGTGGCCTTGCATCGTAGAGGTACTCAGATGGATGAGGAAACAATGACTCTATTTTCTTCTTGTGTATGATGAGCATAGATACCTTGTGATGAGGGTGTGGAGGTAATATGATGTTCTCCTTCAAACACAATTGTGAAGAGGAATAATTTTCTGATGTGGGAGCTTATCTTCCTACCTTGTGAGACTGTGTTAGGTGCAACTGTCTCTAGTATCCGATAGAGTTTTTAGACCTAAACATTCCCTATGAGCCCAACTCCAAGACCTCCGTCCTTCGAATTAAAAGACTCCGAAAAAACCATACTAGAAACTATGATCCCAATTGTTAAAGACAAAACCTCATTAAACCCTTGAAATGATTGTTGGCCCTTACCAAGGAAAAATCATGGTCCATACATTGTATGTGCATCAACCCCAAGGATTAAGGCTAGCTTCAGTAAATGAGAATTAGGGTTGTCATATGAGTCAATGTGTTGCTCAAAACCATCTGATGTATGTCCATAGTCCTTGAAACCCACATCAGGTCGACTACAGAGCTACCAACTAGCAGAAGGTTCTTAGCCCTAGCGTTTGTATGCATGTACGCCATCCAAGAAAATATTAACTAATGTATTTCTTCATTTTTCCTCCATACACCAAATTCCCAAAAGTATTTGATAATTTTGTGGTTGATTTCCAAAAACATTAGTAATGATCTTAGTGTGGTAAGTAAGTATGTGTGTGTGTGTGTGTGTGTGTGTGTGTGTGTGTGTGTGTGTGTGTGTGTGTGTGTGTGTGTGTGTAATTTTTTTAAAGGTGGTTCACCATGGAAACCCTATTTACACCATGGCTATGTCCACCAGAGAAAATATCTCTTAGACTCGCTTAGCAATTACACATGAATGAGAAACAACAACAATCACTGAAACGGCCAATCATGATAAACGTCTCACCAGCCTAATAATTTATTGCATACAAGGGCTCTCAAGGAGCAAATGTCCCCGTCGAGATCCAAACTCAGGTGGGAAGCGCAATAACCAAATCTCCCAACTACCTGAGCTACGCCCAAGGACAAAGTATGCATAGAGAGAGAGAGAGAGAGAGAGAGAGAGAGAGAGAGAGAGAGAGATGGTAAGTGTGTCTTTTTGCACCGAGAGGTGCTCTACAGCCCAGTATGGGGGAGATCTTGTAACATTACGTAATGTTATTTTTATTAATAAAAAATAATTTTTTTAATTATATGCCAAAATAAATGTCGGCCAGAAAAAAAACCTAATATGGGGGAGATGTTGTAATCTTCCTACCTAACAAAACAATAAAAAAGTAAAAATTTAATTATCCGTTAAAAAATATGGGTGAGGAAAAAAACACAATATGGGGGAGATGTTGTAATGTTTTCACTTAACAAAATAATAAAAAATGTTGGCCTTGCACATGGTTTTAAAACCATGCACATGGTTTTTATGCACATGGTTTTAAAACCATGTGCAAGGCCTTCTAAACAACCCATCGTTTATTGTACATGGTTTAGGAGGGCCTTGCACATGGTTTTAAAACCATATGCAAGGCCTCCTAAACAACCCATGGTTTTATTGTACATGGTTTAGGAGGGCCTTGCAAATGGTTTTAAGACCATGTGCAAGACCTCCTAAACAACCCATGGTTGTAGGAGGGCCTTGCATATGATTTTAAAACCATGTATGGGGAAATGTTGTAATGTTAGTTCATAACAAAATAAAAAATAATAAAAAATATTATATGTGGGCCATAAATAATATTAAATATTAATAATAAAATATTATATGTGTACCTTAAATAAAAAGATGTGTCTTTTGGTTTGAATCAAATCAATGAATACCTACGAAGAGATTTGATCCCTCTCGGCGCTTGATAGAGCCTAAGATTCAGATCTACGCTAGTAGTAATCACATTTAACCACTTGTATTTAAAACTAACACATAAATTAACAAAACTTTTAATATAAATAATATCTTATAAAACACTTCCATTTCACAATTATTATAAATGTAAAATTATTCACAACATAACTAACACATCTATGCTAAACATGGGATATGCCACTATAATAATAAGACATACAATTATTATGTGCATCACATATATAACAATCACAAATCAAAACTAACTCAAAAAGCATAACATGGAAACTATATAAACAATTAACATTATATTCTCAATTTATATTTTCTCATCTAATGAATTTAAATCAAAATATTAATTATAACATAGTAACAAACTGAATATTTACAACAAATTTGGAAACCTGCGTACATTTTAAGAAACCAATAGTTTTGGACTGCATTAAGGTGAGTCCATCTTTAGGGCGATCACTCAATTATAGATCGAGATGAGGACAAGACAAGAACCACTAATTGTATAAATAATAAACAAACCCCAAGAAGCATGAGGTCAACTCATTAAGATATAAAACCAAGGAATTAATAAAAATAAAATTATTATTCTTTGATTAGGTTTATCATCGACTTTTAATTATCACTCAACTTTAGACCTTCATCTCTATTTAATATATTGCGTCTTTCTTTCTATTTTATTGTAGCGCTCTTCTTTAGTGATCAACTTAGCCTTCTCCACACAAATATGATGAGAGGTGATGTGAAATATGATGAGAGGTGATGTGTGGGTGTTCCACCAAAACTGTCTTAGTTTTACAATTATGGATTATGTTAGTGGAATGCTCCTTGAGATGGGCTATGGGCTTGCATCGAACGACTTGTTTCTCTAATGTAGACCTTCCCATAGGAGCATGGGATTTCATATAAACCTTTTTGTTTATGAGGATCCAAGGAGTTTTTAGTGGAATCAATGAACCTTAATGGTGTTTAGAGGGGAAAAGTGACTTGTATGTCTTTTCACTTTAATATTTTTGCAATCAGTTAGTTGTTCCCTCTATTAATGGAACGATAAATTAAGGGATATTAAGATCATGATTGTCTTTTTTATTTTCTCTTTTTGTTGTCTATTCTTAAAAAAAACAACTAGGTGAGTTATATTAAAGATTTTCATTGCTTTGGTTGTAAGAATATTTATAACACCAACTTCTGCAATGGGTGGTGGTGAGAGTTAGCATGAAGGTATCTATCAGGTTGCGTCTTCTTCTGATATACCTGATTCCCAAGCCTTTCATTCTCCTTCTTGGTAAGTAGCACATCCAAAAAGGGAATTTTACCATCTTCTTCAACCTCGATAATGAATTTTATGTCCTTTGAAACACTAGCTAGATGGTTTACGAAGTCATCTAGCTTAGCCTTACCATGTCTCCGTTTCGCAAAAAATGTCATCTACAAATCTCTTCCAAATGTCTAGTGTGTAAAGAAAAGAGTTAATGATCATTACTTCAAAGTGTTCCTTATAGATGTTTACCACCACACGACAAGGGGAGCCCATGGCAACACTATGAATCTACTCATAAATCATTGCCTTATAACTTTATAAGAAAAATATGTTGACTTTAGGCAAATCTTTATCAGGTTCACAATTTCAATGTAGGTAATGTCTTTAATAACTTCAATGGCATCAACAACCTAAATCTTGGTATATAGAGACACAATGTTGAAGCTAACAAGAATACTATCCTTATTCACTTCTGGGTTCTTAAAACACAATTAACAAAAAAAAAAAAAGAGTTTTTTTTTACAAACGAGGGTTGCACAGAAAGAAAGAAAAAAAAGCTTTTTAAGACAACTTTCCAAAAAAAATAAAAAATTATAAATCTATAACTAAATATTATTTTCATGACTAGTTATCATTTATTTTTGCCTTACGTACATTTTCTCATATTGTAATGTTTTTTTTCTTAAATTAAACCAAATACAGAAAAACACATGCATATTCATGGAAGGCAAAATACATATATTCAATTCAATAATAAGTAATTTCATTTTAAGACACTTTAACTATTTATGAAAAATGCAAAAATGGATAACAAAATAAAAACAAGTTTTTAACAAAGTGTAAACTTTTAATTTCTCATAGTTCAAATAAAAGAACAACAAATCCAATTTTACCCAAGGGGCTAAAAATATATATTCATACTTCAAGTAAAATGGGAAGTATATAAGAACCCACAAAAAATATACTTTAATTGCTTTAATGAAGAAAAGGAAATGAGGCGGATTTTAAAAAATAATAAATTTAAAGCGATATTCAAGTAATTTTAGGTTGGAAAAATGTTCTCCGACGTGAATTGCTTTAAGAAAGATGATGATTTTTTTTTTCCAGAAGAAAAAAGCATGACCTTGTTATTCATAGAGAATCAAAAGATATTAGATATACATCCCGACACTGGGACACTGTCATAACATGTCATGGTATGAACTCCTCCATACACAGCCAAATACAACCTTACAAACTGAAGAAGGCAATGCAAAAAGTCAAAGTGCAGTTCACCCATCCAGAAAACAGGAAATCTCCCAAAATGAACTAACATAATGAAACCAGACATCTCCAAATCGAACCTGTACATCAGACATACATATCTAGGAGACAAAAATAATGCAGAGAATAGATATCGAAGAAGCCCGCTCCTAATAACAAAAAATCCCACCAGGGAAGAGGTGCAAAAAGTGAAATACAAGGAGCCTTGCTCCTGTACCGAGCTCTAATAGAGCTGAAATGTATCATTCATGACTGAAATGCCATCATAAAATTCTGAGGAAGAACCACACTGAGGAGCCAAACCTAGGGCCTCTTTTCATAAGCTATCTACACACTGATAAGCAAGACATTAGGCGTCTAGTGTCCATATACCAGTGAATCAAACAAGGAGAATCCAGTGAAGCTTAATAGTTTTCCCAATTAATGATGATTGTTGAATCACCATAAATATTCAGCATAGGGATCCCCATCTCTTTTTCAACTGTCAACAGTGCCCACAGAGCTAGGAGTTCAGCTCTGGTATTTGTGCAATGACCTCCACCCATCGCAAATTCAAAGGATGTGATTCATTCAGTGCCAAGTAAAAACCAGCCCCACCTTTACTACTTGCAACTGCCCCGCCGAAAAAACCACAAGGGTAAACCACAATTAGGCTAGGACCCACTATACTGAGTTTTGTTTTCATTTTTTCCAGAGGATAAAAATGCATAAAGTAGTCTATCTGGTGAATTACATTGAGAACAAAGGCCTTCTTTCCCTCAAATAAACATAGATTGCGACCTCTCCAGATACACCAAAGTACAAAAAGAGGGAGATACCTGCACTGTGTGTGTGTAGAGAGTGTTTAACAAACCAGCGATCCAAGAAGGTTCTGAGTGAGCAGTCCGGAGACGGAGGCTCGTAATGGTATCTATCACAGAGGTTGGCATGAACAGATTTAATAAAAGAGCACTCAATGAACAAATGATGTACAAAATCCTCACTTGAATTGCAAAGCACACAACAGCGAGGCCCAATCCAGCCCTTTTTAGTAAGATTTTCCCAAGTTAATATCCTTATGTTAGAAAGATGAAGACTTTATGTTAATTATTTTAACAAAGATGAAGACTTTATGTTAATTGGTCATTTATCTTGTTCCTTAGTTGAAAAAGATTAGGATTTTGATTTTTACTTTTTCTCATATTTTTAGAGTAGAACTTTTAGGTTGATTTGCTGTCAAAGCGTGCTCTTTCTGTTGCAGGTCTAGGAGGGAGGCTGGATTTTGTTTAATCTTGGTTTGGGTCCTTTTTCTTCTTTTCTTCTTGTCTGGGCGGGTGGATTTTTTTTGGTTTACTTAATGGGCCGCTATGTTGTGCTACTTTGGCCTTTGGACCTGTTCTTTTGACCATTCTCTGTGTACTCTTTGTTTTTTCTGTTGTACTGCTTTTCATATATTTTAATAAAGTATAGTTATTTTTCTTGGAAAAAAAAAGATTAAGACTTTAGATTTGCATTATGGGAGAACTATCAACTTTCTTTAACTAATGTCCTGCTTTATTTAATTAATAGTATAATGGATAGAATAATATGAAAACAAGTTTGTATGGCACTGGATACCTATAGTTAGATGGGTAGATTGAAGTTGATGTTACATTGATAAGCTGAAGTATGGGTTTGTTCACAGTGTTGATTATACTAGATTACTGCTTGTTGTGTATAAATTAAATATGTTTATGTAAGAATATAAAGAATTTACAAATGCATTCTTTATATTCAATGTTATAATTTTTTCAGAGGAAAAAATACCAGTCTTTGTTATTCTATTGAATCAAAAGACATCATTTACATATCAATATGATGACTGATAAACAGGTCCATCTCATGCATGAAGTAATGACATATACAGAGCATCAAAACGAGAAAAAAAGTATGATAGTAGCATACTTTCCTCATCATCCCTGAATAATCAGGTCAGAAATACTGATAATAATCTGAAGTGAACTTTAAACAAACATTTCAGAGCAAAAACAGGCTGACAGAGTAGACTCTAACATGACAACAAGAGATACATCTTCAACTGCTAGATCATAAGCTGAAAAATAATGAATTAGCTACAACTAAAATAGATCAAGACTGCCTTGGTTAATAACCAAATCATCCAATGTTTCTAAATAAGAAACAAGTCCCATATCCAAATGAAAAGCTATTTTTGAAAGTTCATCTGCCAGCGAATTATGCTCACGAAAAGTGTGTTTAAAGATCACCGGAGGGGCCAAATGAATCAAATATCTTATGTCGGAACACCAATGCATCAGAGAAGGAACATCAAGTGCTGAAAATCTGTTAAGCCAAGAAATTATAACCATGGAATCACCATATATCAACTGCAACGAAATTCCCATAATTAAGCCGACTCTTAGAAGAGCCCAAACTGCCAATGTTGGAGCAGGGTCCCGCAGCTACAGAAGAAGCTGCTAGTTTTGGCGAAGAGATAAGTTTTGGAGGAAAGAGGATAAGACGGAGCTACGATGCCGTAGCATGATTCCAGCTGCAGAGCAGAGCCAAAAACCATGACTTTTTGAGATACGAAAGTCAAAGAAAGGCAACGGTACCTGAGGGGCGAGAAGGGAGAGCTCACCCACTGCATTGAAGGCAGCGGCGGAAGACAAGAGGGCTCAGCGACCCTCATAAAGAAGAAGGAGCAATGAGGCTCAAGCATTGAAGATGAAGGACAGAAAGCGAAGTGGTGCATAATACCCATGATCAGTGCCGGGAAGCATGGAAGACTGCAGAGAGCTGTGTTGTGACAGGAAGCGGCTGCCTCAAGGATAGAGAGGACCGACTGTCACTAATTAGGGTTTGGGTTACTGTTGGGACAGGCCCACAGTGTTGTAATGGCACGACCTTCGGGCTACCTATATAAGAATATATTTTGTATTGTAAAGGGTTAGCTAGTTAGCTAGTCAGACAGTTAGCCAGTTGGTTAGATAGAGAGACAGTCGTGATTGAAATAGGCAATAAGGATAAGTAGACTGTTGTAAAAGCCGAGCTCTGGTTCTGGTTCTAGCGGTAGCAATCTTACTAAAACCAGTAGCCGGCTTGTAGAGCATGCATGTAACGATCTGCAGGGATCGACTGAGAGGGAAGAGTATGTTGTAAGAGAGACAGCATAAAGGTAGAGAAGAAAGATCTAAGAGAGAAGATCTTGAGATGCATTTGAGGCACAGCAGAACTGTGTTTGCCTTCCCTTAAGCTATAATAGAGAAGCACAGTTTTGTGGACGTAACTCCCATCCTGGGGGTGAACCACGTTAAAATCTTGTGTTCAGTGATTGATTTGCATATTGTGTTTATTTGCTGCATCTATCTGATTATGTTATGCAATTTGCTTACAGTTGATGTATGAATGAGTTGTTTAGTTACAACACTACAGGAAGATATATACAAGTTGAAATCCTTGGCCCGTCGTATAAGGCCTACTTATGCTTGCCTTAGATAGTTAATTGATCACAGTAAGACATTCTGGGTATCAGGTCTTGCGCGTCGACACGAACAATGCTAAGTGCGCTAAACCGCGGTTGGAGGGTATCGCAAGAAGGCGATACCGCACCTGCAGAGGAGCTGCGGTGCGCGACTCTGTGGGTTGAGGACTGAGCGTTGAACAGGAGTTTCATGTCACACAGTGTGCGGCGATGCGGTGAGATTGGGACTATTGTGAGAAGGAAGAGGTCGTGCGAAGAGAGGAGAACCCGCGCGACGCGTGCAAGGGTAGAGACGCTGCGGCTAGAAGAGCTGCGCGACGACGGGATTGTGTGGCGCGAGCAAGAGGTTGCGCGACGCTCAGACACAGAGGGAGATCTTGCAGCTAGAAGAGCCGCGAGCCACCAGTAGGACTGCCACAAAACCTGGTCCAAGACGCTTGAGTCCTGGGCCAACCCATTAGATTCACTTCGAGTGAGACTTTAGGCCGCCTTGCGGTCTGTCGCCGAAAGGGCCAGTGAGTTAGGGGTGTTGTTGGTTGACTATAGTAAACCCGGGTCTGCCCATGCAATCAACAGCCAATAATTCCGCTCTGGTATTCGTGCTACTTCCACATCCCATAGAAAAACTGAAGAAGTGATAGTCATTGATAAAAATCACAAAACCTGCACCTCCAATATTATCCGCAGCAGCTCCATCAAAGTAACCACAAGGAAATATTTTTAATGGAGCAGGACCAGGATTACGGGATTTATGAGAAATAATCGGCACAGGGAAAGAATAGGCCAATCCTTCAACCCTGGAGATCAGAGCTGAGAAGGATGGTTTTCTGTTTTCAAATAAACCAAAATTTCGAATAAGCCAGATTCCCCAGAGAATGAACAATGGAATGTATCTGAAGGGAGCTGATCACGCAGTAGAGGAGAACCATTGGTCCAAAAAGGAATGGACAGAGTTAAAGACTGGGAAAGAGCACTTGAATTTAAGCGCAAAATAATTGAAAATACTAACAGAGAAAGGACAGCAGAAAAATAAATGATGAATGTCCTCCAGATTATCTTCACAAAGAACACATCTACTAGGTCCCAAGTATCCTCTGCTTTGCAATTGATCCCAGGTTAAAAAATTTCCTCTAAGAATCAGCCAAATAAAGCATTTTAATTTCAAGGGAATATTCAAAGTCCATAATATTTTCAGAACTGAATCATTAATCTCTGCACATATATCAGAAAATATACATTTATATCCTTCAGCAGCAATAAGAGGACCTGTATATTTATTATGAGACCATGAAATAGTATCAATTTGATTATTGAGACAAATGCGGCCATATTCCAGTCCTCTAATAAAATTGTCCCACACTTTTTTCCATTCACCAGTGAGATCAAGATCTTCAGAAGAGAACCAATAACCCATGGAAAAAGAAGTCTGGTTGCGAGCTTGGGCAAGAGAGATAATACCAAAGTCTTCTAAGTAATCCCTTAAGTCTCTTGGCAGCACAAAGGAAGAACCCATACCAATGAATGGATCTGCACCCAAACTGATGGATTCTCCATTTCCAACTTTCCAAATGATCCCTCTACCAATCCAGGATATGGTGGAGATAAAACCCCTCCAGATAATTCAGGCATTCCAAGTAATGAAGTTCTTATCCTTGAACCAAATATGGAGAGGTTTATTTTCAGATATTTAACAGTAATGAGAAGATTCCAGATACCCTTGCTATTTAAATCTAACCAAAAGCTTTTCATCCTCAAGGAAAGACTGAAGCTAGGAAGATGTTTAATTCCCCAGCCACCATGAGAAGTAGGGTGAGCCAAAAGATGCCAATCCACAAGGTGGAGTTTTTTAATCTTTGATGAAGAGCCCCAAAGAAATGAGAATATCATCTTTTTGAGCTTGTCTAAAATAGAGGTTGGAATCGGAACCAAAGCCATCCAATAAACTGGCATGCTTGATAAAACAGAACGAATGAGGACAAGTATGCCTCCCAAAGACAGGAATCTATTAGTCCAATGAGAAATTTTCTTTTCAAACTTTGATACCAACCAAAGCCAATCCTTTATCAAGTAACCCGATGGCTTAAGAAAATAGCCAAGATAACCAAACCCTTTTCGAATATCGTCCACTCTGAAAGGGAGAATATCTGTAATTCTTTGGAGAGTGTCCATACTCAGATCATTTTGAAGAAAACTGGATTTGTTCACATTAATATTCATACCTGAAGCCTCACAAAAAATATCTAGTATGGTTTTGAAGGCTAACCATTCCTCAAAAGAACCCAGGCCAAATAAGATCACATCATCTACAAAAAGTAGATGAGTGAGAGAAAGATGATATGAAATTTTGATTCCTTTAATCTTCCCATTTCGTTTAGCATCTTCAATCAACAGGCTAAGCCCTTCAATGACCAGAATGAATAAGAGGGGGGATAGAGGGCACCCCTGCCTGATTCCCCGAGAGGCAGAAAAAAAGAAGATGGAGAGCCATTAACTAGCACAGCAAAGTTGGCTGAAGAAACGCATCCCATTATCCAGTTTACCCCAACAAGGGGAACCCCAATCTGAATGAGAAGAAGACGGATGAAAGTCCAATTAACTCTGTCAAAAGCTTTAGATAAGTCCAATTTAAGAATAAGAGCATTCCTATTTCTGGAATTGACAGTATGAAGAACCTCTTGAGAAATGGCTATTGGTTCAAGGATTTGGCGATTTTTTAAAAAACCAAATTGTTGAGGAGAAATAGCATCATCAAGGAAGGGCTTAAGCCTCATAGCCGCAACTTTTGAAATGAGCTTGTAACAGAGGTTACACAAGGAAATGGGGCGAACGTCAGCAAAGGAGACAGGCAGATCAACCTTTGGAATGAGGACCAGGAAAGTAGAGTTGAGAGCAGGAGACACTCTGCCTGAGGTTTTGGAATTTTCCACCAGATCAACAAGAAGAGGGCCCAAAAGATCAAAAAAAGTCAAATAGAACTCAACCGGCCATCCATCCGGGCCAGGGGCTTTATCTTTTTTAAAGAGTTTTAATTCCTTTTCAATTTCCAAGATAGTGACAGGTCTAGTAAAAGCTGATATCTGCTCTGAACTGATAAAAGATGGAAAGAGACGGATAACCTTGAGTTGAGCTTCCAGATTAGTCAAGTGATCATCTTCAAACAAGTTCTTAAAATGACGAACACCAAGGTCTTTAAGACTTTTATCATCTGAAACCCAATTGCCCGAGTCATCTTGAAGACTCCAAATTGCATTGTGATTTTTGCGGGCTGTGGCCACAGCATGAAAAAACTTAGTATTAGCATCCCCTTTTTGAGCCCAAGTAATTCTGCTTTGAAGTTTGGCAGAATTAATTTCATGGTCAATCAGCTTTTGAAGATCATTTTTAAGAGAATTCAATTTTTGTTGCTGATCCTGATTTAAAATTGCTGAATGAGAGGAGAGGAGAATAGAGTTTATTTCCTTTTCCAAAGCAACAGAATTGTCTTTCATCTTTAAAATCTCAACTTTAGTCCAAGACTTAACCTTCTCCTTCAGAGTTCTAAGTCTATTATGGAAATCCTGCATAGCATCCAAAAAGGGGTTTGATAGAATACGGGGCCACTCAGTACGAACCATATGAATAAAATCTTCATTGTCTAACCAAGATTGGTTAAACTTAAAGGGATAGGCACAATGACTATGTTGATCAATCCATTCAAGAACCATGGGGAAATGATCAAAAATCCCATATCAGTGAGTCCAAACTCGATACCTTTGAAGCATGCTGACGAGCTGATCAGATAATAAAAATCTATCTAATCTTTTTGAAATACCATCTTCCCCAATCCTTCCATTCCTCCAGGTAGGACCAGCACAGGGAGAAGCCACATCCACTAAATGATGGTCAGAGAAAATTTTAGAGAAAAAAGGACCCAAAGGGTCAAGATGCGCTTTGGAGCCCCAGATCTTAGAAGCATTCAGAGTCAGATTAAGATCTCCTGCTAAAATAATATTAGGAAGAGAGAGAAGACCACCCGAAGCCACAGCACTCCAGTAGGAATCTCGATTGAGGTACGAACCATAGCAGTTTAAAATTGAGAGATTGAGGGAGGATCCCCGGATAGAAGCATTTAGCAGAATACCAGCAGCAGTATGAAAGGCTTTGCATTTAATAACTTTCAGATTCCAGCCAGAAAGAATGCCTCCAGAAAGACCATTAGAGCTAAGAGCACAAAACTCCCAGCCTGGGAAGAGTTTAGAAAAGGCAAATAAAGCAGGATAAGGACTAGTCATAGTTTCCTAAAATAGAACAACATCCGGAGAGAGAGCTAATAGCATATGACGGAGGCTTTTTTGTTTGGCCAGACCCCCCAGGCCACGAACATTCAAAGAAAGTAAACGCATTAAGAAACCAATGAATCAGGGGTCGAAACTCTAAGGACCCGATGAGAAGGAGAAGAGCGAGAACGCTCTGCTGCTTTTAATCTCTTAGATAGAGGAGTAAAAGGAGCGTGAACTGAATCAGATGAATCAAGAGGGGGATTTGAAGACTTTTTATTCCGCCTAATAGTAACATTCTCAAAACAAATTGAATCTAGAGGGAGGACCGAAGGGGAAAGTGGCGTCTTATCTGAGAAAATACTTAAAGATTTTTGCAAGGATGGATCAGCAAAGGAAGGGGAAGATGCAGGGCTAAGAGAAGGCGAACCTGAAGACTGTGGCCTAGTCTGGCCAGAAGCAGAAAGGGGAGGGAAATCGGCCTCAGAAAACAGAGGAACGGGGGGAGCGACAATTGATGGGATCGAAGAAGGAACAACTTTTGACAGGGCATCAATAGAAACACTGGGGTGAACAGGAGCTGAGGGAGGACAGAAAGCAATGGATGAAGGGGAAGCCTCCTGTAACAAAGAATCAGTCATAGGAGGAATCAATGGGATGGGCTCCCTTGGAGGAATACTGGAGGGAATAGAGTCCGGAGGCAAAGAATCTTTTTTGCCGCTAATCACTAAATCAATCAAGGCCAGATCAATGTCTGAGACCTCCCCAAAAAAAGAAATAGCATTATTCAACTGACCAGAAGAGGAGACAATTTGAATCGGGGTTGAGAAATCCTCTGAGGGCGGAATTAAAGGGGAATTAACAAAGGAATCAGTCAAAGAGCACTGAACAGGCCCACGACGAAAAGAAGGACAGTCATGCACAAATGGCCTGTCTCCCTACACACACTGCATCTAAAGGGAATGCCTTGAAAATCCAAACGTTGAATAAACAAACGCTCATGACAGAGAATCTCTACTTCAGCTAGAAGACCTTTGGTGATATCAAGTTCAACAAGAATTTCCGCCTTCCTTTTATCATAGGAATTCATGAAATCATCCTCTAACGCCACAAACCGACCTATAGTGTTTCCAATCCCTTCCAATAGAGATCGATTCCAGAGCGGGAAAGGAAGCCCTGGGAGAATTGCCCACAAATGGCGCTTTTTTACTCTTTCTCTCACAGGATCGAAATTTACATGCCAACGATCAAGCACTAACGAGCCATTACCCACTCTCCATAAGCGGCTAAGAACCTCAGAGGCATGTGATTCCTCTAAGAAGACAAAAACGATCCAGCCTCGAACTAGCAAGCTGATAGTAGGGACATAGGACAGAAATGGTTTCCAATACTCAGAAGCCCAAGAAACCCAGTCTTTTTTATCCATGGAAACATATTCCAGCCTACCAATTAACGCACGTCGACTTAGAGCTTCCACCTTGTCCATATAAATATCCCGACCAACCACATAGCGTAGTTTTCCTTCCAAAGTTTTGTAGGCCTTAGCCTTTCTACGTCTCTGATAACGAGTAGAAACTTGGTCCATTCTAGGGTCGGGAGACCCATCATGGGTCTCCACCATCAGAATCAAGGAAAAGGCTTCCCAGAAGACAGACCGCAAAATAGAATAACCCTCAATCAAAGGAAGACCATCCAAGTTCGATCCCCGGGCATATAGGAGACAGAAAGAAAGGGCTAACTCAACTGAACAAAATGGAAGCCTCATATATCAAAACTAGCATAGAAAGGAACACCCACATATAATAAAAGACAGTCGACCCCCAAAAATACTGAAATCAATCCAAAAGGCCAAGTCGGACCACTATACAGAACCATACATCAATCCAAATCAGACCAACCAAGATCAATCCCCGGGCAAAGAGCAACAAAAAATGTTAGATATCTAATAATCCTAAAAGAGAATATCAGATATCCAAACCGGTACATAAAGGATCAAATCAAATATGATAATAGACAGTCGAACCCCAAAAATGTCGAATACAGTCCAGAATGCCAAGTCGGACCACCAACAGAAAAATACCTCAATCGATAGCCGGCCTTTCAAAGTCGGTTCCAGAAATCAAGAACGACACATAAAGAATCATTCCACAAAAATATTAAGACAGTCGAACCCCAACTAATCAAATATTATCTAGAAATCCAAGACAGGGTATTGAAGGGCAAACAAACCTCAATCATAAGTAGGCCTTTCAAGATCAGTTCCAGAAATCAATACTGACACATAAAGGATCGATCCACAAATATAGAAGGACCGTCGAACCCCATCTAATACCAAATATTAACTAGAATCCATGACAGAGCATTGAAGGGCAAACAAACCAAGAAAACAATCGTCAACAGTCCCAAAGAAAACGATGCCGAAAAGAGGAAACCAAAACCAAAAGAGACAATAATCAATTTGAAACCCTCAATACTACGGAGGTCGATATGGGTGAAAACCCAGAAACCAAATCTCAAATACAATCCATGACTGATAAATCAATAAATCAACAGAACAGTCAAGGGCGAAACCCCAGAAGAGAGACCAAGTCGAAGAATTAATCGCAAGGAGAACCCTCAATACTAGCCCTTAGGCTAGTAGACAGGAATACTTCTCTGAGAGCGAAGACTAACCCTAACAGCCCCAAGACATATCGGCCCATCTCTAGAATCCAAAGCTGGCGGTGAGGGCAAAACCACACACCAAAAAACTAATACCATCCACCTAAAAATCACAAACAGCCGGTGGACCTACCCCGATCAAAAAGACCGGTTCGCAGAAAGGAGGGTTACATGCTGGATAAGGAACACATCATTCCTTTGGTTTTTTACCGAGAGAAAACAAATGAAGACAATAAAAAAACAGACAGACAAACCCTTATAATACCAACTCCTGACAGACTCTATCAAAAGGACAAATTAACTATACAAGGACAGCCCACGTCTCAACATCCGGAAAAATCTAGACGCCATCCGGACGACGAAAAAAGGTGACAGAACCGACTAAAAAAGAAAAACTTCCCACTTCTTTTAAATTGGTTGGTACTAGTCCTCGATTATGAGGAGGGACTCCAGTTGCCGGGAGCGGCTAAATTAGTAGTCAAGCAATTCAACAAAACCCAAGTCAAAAACCTGAGGAGGGTGACGGGGATAAAGGACCGGCCAAATAATCAAGGAATCATCGAAAGAAAACCCCAACAATAATGCCAAATCAAAAATGGTTTTGACAAAGCAATAAATGGAAACTTTATCAACCCTGAGCCGATACAAAAAGAACAGGTTAAGAGATAACGGTTATAGAGAAAACCAGTACCTCGAAGGAGTGCAGAGACTAGCGCCATTCCTTCTGAAGCCTGAGAAAACTCCGACCTAAGCGCTGCAAAGAAACCCTCGCTCGCCCATCACGGCTGTTTCATCAACATACCTAATGTTCCATAGTCTCGACTCTCTACCATATGACATATTCAATGTTACAATAAAATGAATGATGATATGAAATCATATAATAATCAAGGTTACCTAACGACTCCATTTCACAGAAACCTGGCATCAACAAAGAGGGCATACCAAATCCTAAACTATCATGATGAAAACTTAACTTTCGATGTATTATCAGTGCTGTGAACATACTATGAAATTATAACATAGTATTAATTAGTGAATACTCATTACACTTACTATTGCATGCAACAAAAATTCAAACATGTGTCTTATATAACGGTAAATAAAATGGACAAAGCCTTGACACTGTGTAATTAGTTGGGTTATTAAAAAGCTATAATAAAGGTAAGAACAATTTGTCTCATGCTAATATATATGTAAATTTTTTATAATGAATAATTATTACAATACCGATATTATTCAAACCTTTTTGTCCAAAAGACTTGGGCTTTGCATACCATTTCATGGGAGATGGATTCAAGCAGTGACAAATGCTGGTCAAAATGACACTTAACTTAAAATTGACACCAGGGATCAAATTTGAAGGGCAGGGTCCTATTTCACTTTGAAGGGTTCTTAAAGATTAAATTCTTCAATGTTGAATGTTGAAGTGTAAAAATAATGTATTCTTTTCATTTGAAAATGTGATAATATATAAAAATTTCAGTATATACAATGTAAATGAATATCAAAAATAGAAAAAAAATATATACAAAGATCTCAATTGTTTTATATGTAACTGAACTTGAATTAACAAGTAATGACAAACAACTTAAAACTTGTACAATAAAGGTATCTTTATGGGTAAAATTTATGATTTTAGTTTTAAGTTTCATTTTCACTATAGATGGAATGCCTCTCATGATTTATGGAAGGTTCAAGACCTTTTTCATCTTCACAAAACCAAAACTTGGAAAACATTGTTTTAGATACATATGTAAGTAGAACAAAAACTTACATTGATCACCATATGTTTGCACATAATTGAGCTTGCTAAACAACCACTCCACAACTCAATGACTTTTCTACCCTGATCTTTCTGTCTTCAATTACATCTATTGTCAACTCAATGAACATAGTAATAATTGGGCATACATTAACCACCTTATTTACATTTGGACTACGGATGCCATTAACCTAAAAAAATAAGAAATTGTCATATTAATCTAAAAACAATAGTGTGCAAAAAGAAATGTCATATACTATAACAAAATCCGAATGACAAAGTGATCCATTTCACACGTTTATTACAATTTAATGGATTCCAAAAGTCCTGTGAATATGTTGATGGGTGAAACCAAACTTGCAAGCCTCCTTACGGAAATGAATGGACATGATGACTTGCTCATTTTCTATAAATAAATTCCAATTGATAAAGTGCTACATTTCATAGCTTTATTAGAATTTAATAGATGTCAAACTGCTTGTGAATATGATGAAAATTCAAACCAAAACCTGCTTGTGAATATGTTGAAAATTGAAACTAAAACCTAGAAGACATTGTTTTAGATACATATGTACATAGAACCAAAAACTTACCTTGAAAAAAAATTAAAGAAAAACCAAAACCTGCTTGTGAATATGTTGAAAATTGAAACTAAAACCTAGAAGACATTGTTTTAGATACATATGTACATAGAACCAAAAACTTACCTTGAAAAAAAATTAAAGAAAAAGGACATACCGAGAGCTAGATCACCATATGTTTGCATATAATTGAGCTTGTTAAACAACCAATCCACAACTCAATGGTTTTTATGCCCCGACCTTTCTGTCTTCAATTACATCTATTGTCAACTCAATGAAGGTAGTAATAATTGGGAATACAATAACCACCTTATTTATATTTGGACTGCATATGCCATTAACCTGAAAAAATAAGAAATTGTCATATTAATATAAAAACAATAGTGTTTAAAAAGAAATGTCATATGCTATAACAAAATCCAAATGACAAAATGACCCATTTCATACCTTTATTACAATTTAATGGATTCCAAATTTCCTATGAATACGTTGATGGGTGAAACCAAACTTGCAAGCCTCCTGAAGGAAATGAGTGGATATGATGACCTGCTCGTTTCCTATAAATAAATTCCAATTGACAAAGTGCTATATTTCATAGCTTTATTAGAATTTAATAGATGTCAAACTTCTTGTGAATATGTTGAAAATTGAAACCAAAACCTGGAAGACATTTTTTTAGATACATATGTACATAGAAAAAAAAACTTACCTTGAAAATAAATCTAAGAAAAAGGACATACTCAGAGCTAGATCACCATATGTTTGCACATAATTGAGCTTGTTAAACAACCACTCCACAACTCAATGGATTTTATGCCCAGATCTTTCTGTCTTCAATTACATCTATTGTCAACTTGATGAACATAGTAATAATTGGGCATACATTAACCACCTTATTAACATTTGGACTGCAGATGCCATTAACCTGAAAGAAAAAAAAAATGTCATATTAATTTGAAAACAATAGTGTGCAAAAAGATATGCCATATGCTATAACAAAATCCAAATGACAAAGTAACCCATTTCATACCTTTATTACAATTTAATGGATTCCAAACGTCCTGTGAATATGTTGATGGGTGCACCCATGGATTCCAAACTTGCAAGCCTCCTGAAGGAAATGAGTTAATATGATGACATGCTAATTTTCTATTCAACTGATATTGGGCATTTGGAGTGGTTATATTCCAAGTAATAGGTATATTCTACCACTGTTGTATTCCATGTAATAGGTAGATTCTACCACTATTGTGTAGTGTGTGATGTAAATTTCCATGGTACTAGCATAAAAGAATGATTATTATAATAAGGATATGTTACATGAAAGTAACCCATGAAACTTATATGTGTTAAAGTTTAGGGTTAGATTAGGTTTGGACATAAAAACTATACTTTAATGCATAAACAAAATTAAACAAAGTTAGATTCAAAATAATACTGCTGCAATAAATTCAAACATAATTTGCATCTCTCTCAACTTTAACACTCCACTAGTCACTGCGTTAAAGTTGGTCCTTGAGATGATTTAAATTCCATGTATAGTAACAATATTATAACTAATAAAAACAATATTAAAATACATGAATTAATGACACTAAAGAACAATAACAATACTAATCTAGAATTGTTTTGGATCGGCCTTATCCTCAGATACTTTTAGGTTCTAATCTTGTCACCGAAGGGACAAGTCACCTAGATGAACAAATGACGTACCTTGAGAGAGAGCTTAAGAGGGTTATAGCAGTAAGGATATAGATCTCAGATTCTTAATACACATGAAGAGAAACTTCAATCATTTAATCAGGATTTAGCAACAGTTCTTAAGAAGGCATGAAACATAGTCATACCCAGCAGTGACACATAGTCATGCTCAAGAGAGACACTTCACGACAACAACAGAAAAGATACAGTCATGCCCAACAAGGAAGACACTTCACAACCAACAACAGAGAGGATACAGTCATGCCCAGTAGGGAAGACACTTCACGACCAGTAGCAGAGAGGATAGAATCATGGGTTAGCAGGGAAGACACTTCACGGCCAACAACAAAGAGGATACAACCACAGCTCAGCTAGTGAAGGTTGTTAACAAATAGACTTAGTAGTCCTAAAACAATGAGGCCCATGCTATAGTCTAAGAGAAGATCACACGCCATATTAACAACAACTTAAAAAAGAACTTTGAATCAACCCAAAACAATCACGGGATAGATTCACATGTTAGCTGCAAAATGTCACAGTTTAGCAAGAAGGGACAACCTTAAACTTGAATCTGAAAAATCGAGGGATGAAGCAATGAAACCTTAGCAGCATACTTCTTGACATAAAGCTGATATATAACTTATATTATTACAATGAAGGATAAGACTTGCTTTTATGACTTGAAAGAAAATCTAGAAGGGTCCTCCTTCAACCCTATCTTTTAGGGTGGTTACCAATAAAACATAAAATAAAGTTAAGTTGACTTAAGATAGGGTACCAATGGTCCAACAATAAAAAGCATAAAATAAAAGTCATCACACCAAAGGTACACATAAAAAGGATGCTAGGACCAAGTAAAAGATAAAGGAACAAAAGTAAACCAAAGGTGCCACAATAGAAGTTAAGATGACCCAATTACCCACAAGACCAAGGTGTAGAATAAAGGTGGACAAACAACCCATTTTACCCATAGGACCAACAAGACCAAGGACTTTAACCTTTTCTCTCTCTCAAGGTACATTGTTTCATATATTTTTTATCATCGCTATATAAGGAGAAGATCCAAACTGGATGATGTGATCCTTTGGTCCTCAATACTACTCCTAAGGGTTACATTCTAGTGACATCATCAAGGGGTGGCCAGTCCCTTGAGAAACAACCTATCAATAACCGATTAGGAGATACGACATCACACATCATCATATTGGTATATGTCACTAGGGTATTCTGGTATGGGAACAAACAGTTTCCTAGACACAGTGTTCAAGAAGATCTTGCAGGTTGAGACAAAGACTTCTTGGTCTGGGAACAGGAAGATTCTTGGTCTGGGACCAAGCAGTTCCTGCAAGGGCATTCTTGGTTAGTTAACCAGGTGAATCTTGACCAAGATTCACCTGGTTAACTAACCAAGAGTGCTCCTGCAGGAACTGCTTGGTCCTAGACCAAGAATCTGCCTGGTCCCACACCAGGAAGTCTTTGTCTCAACCTGCAAGATCTTCTTGGACACTGTGTCCAGGAAATTGTTTGGTCCCAGACCAGAATACCCTAGTGACATATATGGGCCCTAACCATATGTTAGGGACTTTTCCATGGAATCAACTTGCTTGGTCCTAGACAAATAACCCCAAAAGACTATTGGGGGCCCTAGGGTACCTTCTAGGGTCCCACTCTGCCCTAATTAACCGACTAGGGTACCATCCTCCCTGAGAATGGGTCTCCCAGTTGCACTATCTTTAACAATATGATCATACCAAAACAAACTTATTCATCGTCACATATATAGAGAAACAAGGGGATCCCTTATTCGATACACAACTATTCCAAGATATTATTCTAATAAAAATAGAACATATATGATTTTATAATGTAGCCAATAATAACAATGAACTATAAAAAATATAAGGTTTTACTATCGAAAAAAATTCAGCATGCTCTTTATGAAAAAATAAATAAAACAAATAAGAGTATATGAAAAAATAAATTGAAAAATTTAGCATGCTCCGTATGAAAAAATAAATAAAACAAATAAAAGTATATGGAAAAATAAATAGAACTAAATATATCGATTTTTTATTATTTCAACAAATAAACACATGCTTTGCCTAACCTCATTACATGTGTTATTGCAGAACTTTTTTTTCTCCCAAAGAACAACTATATACTTTTTTTCTCCCAAAGAACAACTATATACTCTTTATTGATAAAGTATATGAAGCATGATGACAAGGTCAGTTGTATAAGTAATATACATCAATAAAATGAAAAAATACATCAAATTTTTTTTAGCATGCTCTATATGAAAAATAAATAAAACAAATAAAGGTATATGGAAAAATAAATAGAACTAAACATATCGATTTTTCATTATTTCAACAAATAAACACATTCTTTGCCTAACCTCAATACATGTGTTATTGCAGAATTGTTTTTCTCCCAAAGAATAACTATATACTTTTTTCTCCCAAAGAAAAACTATATACTCTTTATTCATAAAGTATATGAAGCATGACGAGAAGGTTAGCTGTATAAGTAATATACATCAATAGAGAAACACAGCATTATCAAAACATATACAACAATATCAAAACAGATGCAGTACATGTGTTATTGCAGAATTTTTTTTCTCCCAAAGAGCAGCTATATACTTTTTTTCTCCTAAATAACAACTATATACTCTTTATTGATAAAGTATATGAAGCATGATGACAAGGTCAGCTGTATAATTAATGTACATCAATCGAAAAACACAGCATTATCAAAACATATACAACAATATCAAAACATATCAGTTGTATAAGAAATATACAGTAGCATCAAAACATATACATTACAACCAACACATCCATAAGCAAAAACCACAGGCCAAAAAAAATCCACAGTTAATATCCAAGTCAAACAAGCCAAACATATATAGTTGCAACCAAGGTCTATTTGAGTCCAACACAACACCAATATATACATAGGAACTGAAGGTATCATGGCTGTAAAAGCTCAGCATAAAAATTTCATGTCTTATGAGAAGTTGTGATTGTCCAAAAAGATAGAATGATAAGAAATCTAAAAATATAAAATATTACCACTTCCATAGAATTTGTGGTGTTTTCTCCACCATGTTTGTATCGAACTAAAAAACTGCAACTACCAGCATGCTCAAACCAAAGCCCTATCCTGCAGAGGGTACCACCGGGGGAACTAGTTAGGAGTTACAATATTGTTATAAACAATGTATCATCATCAGCTCACTCATCCTAGTGGAATAGGTCATCGCAACTTCATTTTTGTCCAAGTTACATAAACTGCATTCCAATCAACCTCATGCAACTCTTTAGGTGCTGATAGAGATAAAAACATCAAAGTGTCTAAGGTTTCTAAACAAAGTCTTGATCTATCATCATTTTTTATATGATTCAACTTAGAGAATCCTCTTTCACAACTGACAGTGCTTGCTAGAAGAATCAAAACAACTTGCCATAATTTCATCAAATTTGGGAAAGAATCACACCACTCTGGTTCACCTCTGCATTGCTCCCATGCTCCAAACATGTTTTTCTTTGGATATGCTCGATGTAAAGTGACAACAAAACTTTCCATTTCACCTTCACATTTTTCAGTATCAATTATAGGTGAGTTTCCACTATCAATTTTTTCACATAGATGTAACAACCATCGTCTTGTTTCAGAATCTCTTTCATTCTCTTCTTCAAAGTAACAACGGGGACTAAAAAGTTTTGTTGCATTAAATATCGGAAATTTTTTGTAAACCTATCATTGAGACAATCGACCAACTTTTGGATAAATGCTTTTCCTAAGTGAATGCTATATTCCATAGTACCAAACACAAGTGAATTTGGTAAAGGTTCAAATCTTAACGAATGGACATGTGAAACACCTTTTTTATCAATAAAATCCAAATTTCCATTTTCCGATTTCTTTAAGAAATTTGAAACATGTTGAGAACCGGCCCCAAATATGTTTCGCAAGAATCTTCTTCGAAGAAGATCAATGAGGACATCTAATTGCATGCCAATGGATGTTATATCGATGTGTTCATCTTGAAATCGTTGACTCAACTTATTTAGTTTAGTCAAAACATCAACAAGCAAATGGATGCAAAATTGAACTTGGAATATTGTTGCCATTTCATAGATATTTCTATCATCATGTTTCCATTCTTGTAACAATGCTGGCATGATTTTAACAAGCCTTCTCATAACCTACCCCCTAGAAATCCATCGTATTTGATGAATTTGAAGTACTTGCAACCTGTCAATTTGAAATAGGTCCAACAAACTCTTAAATTCTCCATGCCTCTATGCATATTTTCCTAGCCATGAATATACTTTATTGGCTAGTTTATCAATATAACTAAATTCAGGAAAATAATTTGAAGCATCTGTTATGGCTAAGGCCTCACGATGTGCTACACAATGAATGCATAACAAATGAGGCACATCGTGAAGCAACTTGGTTGCCAAACCTTCATGGATTCCTCTCATTGATGTAGCTCCATCTGACCCAAAACCCACCATTTTGTGTTTTGATAACTTTATCACAAATAATAACCCCGATAATGCTTCATAAATGGATTGTGCAGTGCTGTGCTGTTTTTTATTTTCAGATGTTGAATAAATTTTGTCATGCATGAACCCCTCCCTCCATGCATTAGATATGTAATATATACAATCAAGTGTTGCTCCATTGTTTTATTTGTGCTTTCATCAACTAGAATGGAATAAAAAGGACTCGAACAAATTTCTTCCTTTAACTTTTCCCAATAAACCTCTTTTGCTGCAGTTAAAAACTCTTTACTAGATGTGATATTAACATATGAAGAATATTCATTGGTTAATGGCATATTAGGAGTTTCCTTATACCTATGCAAGTCACACAAGTATTTGTACAACTCTAAAGGTAAATCCCTTACAGCCACAAAATACATAGTTTCCATAGTGCTAATTATTCTGGATTTTTCAACATCCAACATAAGTTCAATGTGCTTTTGGATGGGAAAACATGGTTGTCGCGATTCATATTACAATAGTTGAATTGAGCGTTTATGAGCCTCAGATGATGCATGGACATTTAATCCACTTAATTGGATTGTACTACTACCTTCCCTTACAAATGGTGTATCTCCTTTGAATTTAACACACCATAAACACTTAATACGCTCATCACCATTTGTGCCTATTATTGGATAAGCCCATTTGTGCAATAACTTCCATGCAGGTTTGAATGATCTTTTGGTACCTACTCCTTTACCTTTCTTTTCTAAAGGACCTTCCTCTTCAATATTCTTTTCATTTTCAAAATCAGCATCTTCTTCAACATGTACATCATGATGACTCAAGTTAAATACATTATCAAGTGTCGTTTGTCTCCCATGTTTTTTAGGTCGAAAAATTCTAGACATTGCTTTTCAATAAATTACATCGTAGAAAAATTCATTCATGATCCTCATAGAAGCCCATCAAAAATGCAATTGAGAAATAGAAGTATGTGAATATCTACAATTTCTCTATAAGCCTATAACCTGAAACCATTTAAAAAAAATACCAAAATAAATATTAAACAGATTTTTATTTTTGCATAACTAAACAATAAAAAAAGACATACATGTAAGGAAAAATATTATAAAAAAAAATTCCTACAAGCAAAAAATATTATGACCTTTGGATATGGGCAGTTGGCATAACTGAACCCATCACAAACCAGTAAACAACATTGAATAATCAGTTTCAATTAAAATAAGTAAATTAGCACAACCACAAGTAAAGTGGCCTGGAACAACCAAGATAGTTATCTATTAAACAAAGCCTAAAATATATAATTGTATATCCATTATTCATACCAGATTGGTAGAGTTAATATAAGCACAAAACAAATACTATTAATAAAAAATTGATATGAAAAAAACAAAAACAAATTTCATACCTATTTCTTTATCCACTCTTTAACTGAAGGTTATTTAAATCTTAATCAAGATTCATTTATTAAGCATAAAAAGACAAGAGGGCAGTGAAATGAATCCATGCTGTACACTTGTTACACTTAGTGATCTAGTCAAGCAAGTCCAAAATATGAGATAATATCTAAAAACCTATCAACATAATGAAAGAAGTTGAAAGCTAGTATCTAAATCACCTGTGACCTCACCGAAAAGAACCTACAAGCTCACTAAGTAAACACTGTATCTAAATCACCTCACCGAAGAGGGTACATCTAAATCACCTCACCGAGAGGAACCTCCAAGGTCACTAAGTAAACACTGTTCATTCAGTCACTATGTAGCAAACTTGGAGGTCACTCAGCAAGCATTGTTAATTGAGTCAATCATGTAGTAAACTTCGGAAGCAGAGGCTAGATGAAGATCTACTATTTAAATTCGGTAGCAGAGGCTAAATATACTATCTAACATAAATAGATTTCTATTAAATAGATCTACTATCTAACTATATTTCTATTGATTATGGATTTCCATCCATCGCTTTTCTGGTAAATGGATCTGGTTTGAAATTGAATTTGTGTAATTAATTGCATGGATTCCATTTATTTGGTTTTTGTCTTACTTTTGGCCTTTTCCATGATTTTGATAGTGTGCATTCCTAATTCATTCATTTTAAGGGACGGTTTAAAGGCAACAAAAGGTAATACAAGTCCAAAGGGTGGATTCATAATGTCATATAGTCATATTATATTTTTTTACCTATATATGATAGGACTATGGATATGAAATCCACCTTGTCAAATTTGCTACTATTTTCTAGGGTCTTAAAGATAATCCAGATCTTATGGCTAAAAGATTACCTTGAGCTCTCTCTGGTGTTGCCTTGCCTTTAAGTGGTTCCAGCACTTGCACGAGTACTCCATAAACACTTTTACTTGTTGTGTGAGTAGCTCCTATCCGTCTACTCCCTATGCACTTATAATGCTTTTGAGATTATTACCCTTACTATGGTTGACTAAGGGAATGCAAGATGGCCAATTACTTTATCTGGCACTTGAAACTTGCCCTCTCATGCTACAATACTTTCCATGATTTTAATACTGTGCATTCCTAATTCGTTCATTTTAAGGGACGGTTTAAAGGCAGCGAAAGGTAATATAAGTCCAAACTCCAAAGGTGCTCATAAATGAAGAAAAACACTAGTGGTTAGGGACTCGGGAGATGCAAATCCATAGTGAAGCGAACCAATAGTCCTAACCAACACGCCTAAGTTGATGAGGCCAACTTGTGGAATACAATGGTAGTGAACTCTGAGCCAAGACTTCTAATCAGAGAGGGTACACCAACCATCAATGCCATCACTAGAGAAGAAATAACGAGAAACAATGATCAAAGAAATAATATAAAGGTTATAATATCCATATTTGACTTGATTAAGGTTATAATATCAATCTTATCAATTCAAACTTCAAAGATATCAGGGACCAAGGTTCACCACTTTTACATAAAACTTTGACAAGATTTTGAGTATGTATTTTTTATCATGAATTTTGGAATTTTATCATGAATCTTGGAATTTTACTATATAGAGGTTTAGGTAAATCTCCAATTTTTTATCCATTTTGAAGATCCTGAAATGACTTGGAAATTTGGAATCCTTAAAAATTTAAATGAATGGAGTGTCCATAGGAAAATCCTAGATCTACCTAACCAGAATTCATGACACATTTAAACATATTACCGTCATATTCCACCTTTTACAATCAAAATGTCTCCTAGAATACCATCAAATTCATGGTTTAGATGGAAGGTTGGGCTACGGGCCATATCCCAACAATGGCGCCCAAACTATTTGTATCCTTAATCCAACCATTCATAATTATTACTGTCTAGACTCTAAACTCATCTTACCCCAATAAATTTCTCGACTAGGGTTTTGCTTACAAGTAGACATGAAAAATAATGGGTTAACCTCCATACATAACTCAGTTTTCTAAAATTGGAAACCAATTTATATTGTGAAATTTATCATACAGGAAAATTATATAATGAGTTTCAGGACTCCTCAGAGGACCCCAAATTCCAATATTTTAAAAAGGAAAGTTCATAAAATATGGTTGTAGCTTATGTTATACACAATGATCTTCACCCACCACTAGAGGAACTCTACCCAAGACATCAATACATAATCGATACATTTAAAATCAAAACAGTGGAAGTTGTGAGCGAACTCGTCACTTGGCGAAGGCTTCCATCCCATTGGGAATGGTAAATTGTAATTAATAGTTATTCGTGGCTTAACGACGTTTGGTAATATTCATAAATTAGGGTTTAAGTAACAATTAAGTTTTAACCAGCCAAAAGCCAACTTCTAAGCTTGGAAAGACGTGTCGTAGGTTGCAGTGATCACGATTCATGGAATCACAAATCACGATGTATTTCAGGTGACGGGTCCCACTAAAAAGTCGAGTGACGAGCCCCACTTAAAAAACTATTAAACTGGCAAATTTTGGTGTTGAGCTTCAAGAGAAATTTTACTAAACCATTAACAGTTTCATTATTGACGGGCCTATTAACGAATTAAATTTTTTTTGCATGTTAAAAATAATTTAAGTCTTCTATGACGGGTAAAATGGTGCTTGAAGGGCCCTGAAGGATTCAAATTTTAAGCCTGATTGACATGTACATATTCATTAGATTATATTTTCTTGTAAATTTTGCATTATTTGTTTTTACTTGGGCTTTGCATTATTTACATATTTCATTAGGTTAAATGGATAATTATTACAACATCGATATTATTCAAACCTTTTTGTCCAAAAGACGTAGGCTTTGCATATGATTTCATGGGAGATGGGTTCAAGGAGTGATAACTGCTGGTCAAAATGACACTTAACTTAAAATTGACATTTACATATTCATTAGATATCCGCTGTGTCAGATATCCATTTGGCTCAAAAGATTGGGGTTATTAATACATTAGCAATTAGACCCAAACAGATATCTGACACGGCAGATTTGGATCAAGAACTATAACATTTGGTTAATGTATTCAAAGGTAATGGTTACAATGAAAAACAAATCAGAAAAACCATAAAGAAGTCCCAAGTTCAGAGGTAGATAGAGGAAAGGAATGATGACAACGTTTTAAAATATATAAAACTACCCTATATCCAAGGAACAACTGACAAGATTGCCAACATCTTACGGAAGAAACAAATAAGAGTTGCATTCTCACCTCTGAACACTTTAAAAGGAATGCTTGGCCATGCAAAAGATCGAACTGATCCACACAAGAATAAGGGTGTGTATTCTATACCATGTGACATCGGGAAGGTTTATAGTGGTGAAATTGGCCGCTCTATTCAAACAAGATTAAAAGAGCATAATGCAGAAATCACTCATAGCCGAGCAAAGCAATCCGCATTGGCAGAACACTCAGTAGCTTCTAAACACCTTATTTGCCTTGAAAACGTGAAAGTTATCGTCAATATCGAGCATTACACAATGAGACAGGTCAGAGAGGATATAGAAATCTAAAAACACCCAGATAATCTCAACTATGATCATGGTTGGAAATTAAGCAAATCTTGGGCTCCTATTATTAACCGTATTAAAGATGTTGATAATTAAAAATTAATAATGCTTTGCCTTAATGGGCCGACATGAGAATTACCTTTTAATTTTAGGGTTACAAGCATTATTAATAAATGATTGGTGGCAAATATTGTGTGAGAAACATGAGTATCTCCTCTGAAGATGGGCTACACTACTTAGCCTGAAACGTCGAAGACTTTTATTATTTTTTGTACACAGGGCTCCACCAACCAATAAGTCCACATTGTCAATAATGGTAGTTCAGAAGTCCACATGGGTAGTCATAACAGGCTATTCATACTTCTCTCTGGCGAGCATTTCAATGTTGACCTCAACATATTCTCCAAGCAGCAATTAACCCAACATGGGTAGATAGTTAGTAATATATTCGGTAAGAATAAAATGGTGGTTGATTTTGTACAGTTTCCAAAAACCCTTGGATGATTTTCCAGTGGGATGCGTATTGCTTTAAGAAAAACAATCAGTGGGATGTGTATTGCTTTAAGAAAAACAATGCGATGTGCATTGCTTCAAAAAACAAATGGCATGCTTCCCATCTTTAACATGGCCTTGATTCCATAACACATATTACATATGAAGAGTAAATGCATGTTCTTGTTTTAGTTTTCTGCACAAGAACAAAAACACTGAAAACTTAGATATTTTTAGATAATAAATTTGTTTTTTAATTGATGTAAACAATTTTAAAAATTAAACGATACGTTCTCTCCAAGGTCTAGTCATAAAGGCAGATTACCTTCCAAGATAAATGATATTTTCCAAACACATGTTGCATATTCATTTGTTTGCATCAAAGGCAATGTTAAAATGGGTAAAAATCAATGGAAAAAAGAAAAAAACACACCAAAATAACAACAGATCATAATTATGATAATCATGCCCACTAATACCCAGCTTATGCGATATGAATAAAAAATAAAACTTATATGTTTCCAATATAAAATTAATTGTTTTGATGTTCAGACATATGTTGCGCTTCTATTTGAATGATTTTTTTTTCCAAGGAAAAAATTCGTAAATATATTTATTTACATTCAGTAGATGGCACTAATGTCCATTATCACAAAGAAACCCAACCTTAAAGCTGGTGGTTACTGTCAAGTAAAACTCCATAAAGAGTTCGACAAAAAAGAAAAAATTATGTCCAAAGGCATAAAAGCCATTACAAAAATAATAAACAGCTTCAAAACTGCTCATATAACTATCCAAACCTTCATCCAAAGAATTGCTCATAACAGTTTCAATACTAATCATTGCATCATCATCCAAAAGTCTCTGATAATGCCAAAACATGGAATTGATCCATATCCAAAAACCCTTTTAGAAGGTATCCTTCAAGATAATTCCCCATACTAGCATAAAACCATATTATCAAAGGCCTAAACCATATCAAAAAAATTAAAATAGTTTCACAACTACTCATATATATGTCCTAATACATTATCACCAAACACATAAAAACAGCTCAAAGCAGGATGACCTGTGCATCATTATCCAAGCAGAGAAAGAGAAAACAGATATATCCAACAATATCAAAGTCAAATATAAAAGGAACTGCCCCATGAAGAACCTTTTAAAGTTTTTTTTGAGAAAACTTGAAAGGTTTCCACAACTGCATCTGCTCTATGTTCCATAATTGACCAGGATCCTTCCAATATCCTTCCTCCAGCTTTTTCCAAAGCATCTGTAGAAGAATTTCTTTCCCAATAGATATTTTGGAATGACACATAATCAAAACCATCCGAAATCCTGTTGACATCCTAAAGAATCATGGATAATTCTAAATTCATTAATCAGTACTTACCAGATGCCCAGTTAATAACTAACTGAGAGTCACCGAAAATATGAATTTTATCCAAAGAGTTCTTTTGAGCCAGAAGAAGAAGTAGCTTGAGAGCACATAATTCTGCAAAAATTTTAGTACCCACACCTAATCCAGCTTTAAAAGAGAAAAAGTGAACATATGATAAAAACATCATACCTGTAGATCCACAAAATTTTGGATCCCCTACTGCAGATCCATCAAAAAAACCCCATGCAAAGGTTTTATCAATAACTTCCACCAATATAATTCTAATCAAAACCACATAATTCTTCTGAGGAAAATTCTTCATCATTCCCAGATTGAAACTAGCTACCTGTGCAGGAGTTAAGGAAAGACCTTCAAAGCAAGATAAGTTTTTGGCCTTCCAGATGAACCATAAGACAATGATAGGTAATGGTTTAAATTTTTCCACTTCCGAGTTTAAACACCAAGTTTTGAAACAAGCTGTCATAGTTTCTCCATTCCAAAGATTATTAAGTCTCAAATGGTCCTCAATATTAACCAAACAGACTGAGAAAAAGGGCAATCCACTCTAATATGAAAATTGGATTCACATTCCATTTTGCACAAAAAACACCTACCAGGTCCTTCTCTACCTTTCATGATAAGGACATCCCAGGTCAACGCTTTACTAGAAAGGAGAAACCAACAAAATAATTTTGTTTTGAGAGGACATCTCATCTTCCATAAGACTTTCCACCACCAGATATGATCCATATCTCTATTCATAAGCTGAGCATAACCTTCTTTAGGTGAGTAACGACCAGATTTAGATAAATTCCAAACTAGAGCATCATCATCATTTGAAATCATAACATGACTAGATTTAAGAATGGCTAAATAACCATTCCACACATCAATCTCTTGAGGATCAATAAAACCAATGGAATCTGCAGTAAACCATTGTTGAGCCATCAATGCAGACAATCCATGAAGACCAATGTCAGATAAATGATAAAAACCCGCCAAATGTAATTTTTCAAGCATGGAAGGAGGTAAAACATGTCTCCATTTACATCCTATCCAAGGATCTAAACCAATACGAACAACATTACCATTACCAACCTTCCATACCAAAAAATTTCCTATAATGTCAAATGCCCATAGAACAGCTTTCCAGCAGATTGATATATTCTTTTTCTTTTTGACAGGAGATCTGATCCATTCCAAAATATTCAATGGATGAATATATTTCTGTACAACAATCTTTACCCATAACCCCGTGCCTTGAATAATATTCCAAACATTTTTTCTTGCAAGAGCCTTAGCAAAAACAATAGGAAATTTAAGTCCCCAGCCACCCAAAGACTTTGGATTAGCCAAATTCTTCCAGGATGTCCAAGGTAAACCATAAGAACTCTGTTTACCAGACCAAAGAAATTTGAAACAAAGTTTTCTGATTTTTTCAATGATCCCCATCGGTATCCAAAACTGCATCCAATAGACCGGAATGGCCTCTAATACTGCTTTAATCAGTATCATCTTGTCCCCCTTAAATAACCAACGAAAGCTCCAATTGTTAATCCTTTTTTCTACCTTTATAATCATCCAGTCCTAGTCCTTTAATAGATATCTGCAAGGTTTGAATTGTTGTGCGATGGGGACATTTGTTTTCACCTGATATGAATAAAGATAAATATTATATGTTTCCAATATATGATATGAATTTCAAGGCTGTGAGTAATAAGTAAACTAAAATTTACTCTCACGAAGATCCGATTCACTCTATTGAAATCATGACTTAATATATATTATATCCAGATTAACCAAATTAGAAAATTCATTAAATTTAGGAGATTATTTTAGCCTCTTTGTTTTATATTTCACGTTTTGAAACATGATTGTCCTATACTTGTGTGATTTCTAAATTTGAATTTCAATTATATATGGTAATCATTCATTATTTTTATAGTTATATATGTTTCATTGGTTTGATATAAGTAAAAGGAAAAATTATTAAGTGATTCTACATCTAATGAAAGAATATAAGGGGTTGATTTTATTGCTATCATAGTGTAGTTGTATTGTTGTTATTACTGTTGTAAAGTGCATTTTCATATCTGATTATGGGCTGATAAGTCACCTTTGAAGGGATGAAACTTATCCTTATTTTTTTTTAATCTTTTCTCCTTAAATTGTCGAGAAGTTTGGTGCTATTTGGGAGTCAATTAATGTATCCTTTTTGCTGAGTTTTGTACTTTATCCAGTTCAACCAAAATTGGAATTTGCCCTAAATTTAACGCTGAAATTTAGTGTATTTTTTTTCCAATTGTGGTGAACAATTCGACACTAAACATGGTGCTATTTTACAATTTCGTAAAACGCCAACTATTGTGTCTTTTTTGCATCATTTTTAATGTTCATAATTGCATCCAATTTTGTGCCCAATTTTTTGCATCCTTTTTTATATCTTTTATATGCCTTTATTTGCACCCAATTTTGCATCTAGTATTGCATATTTTTTTGTGTCCTTTGTTAAGTCCTTGTTGCACCTAATTTGGTGCCCAATTTTGCATTCAATGTTATGTCTGATTTTTCTCCTAGTTTTACGTCAAGTTTTTCTCCCAATTTTACACCTCGTTTTACATCCAAATATGTGTCTAATGTTTTGTCCATATTTGTATCCAATTTTGAGCCCATTATTTTGTCTAGTTTTACATATAATTTTGCGTCCAATTGTACTTCTAACATTGCATCCCATTTTATGTTTTTTTCACATCCAAGTTTGCTCCCAATGTTGCGTCTTATTTTACATCTTCCTTTACATCCAAATTTGTGTCTAGTGTTGTCTTGTTTGACATATTTTTTTGAGTCTAGGTTTGGGCCTAATGTTGCACCCATGTTTGCGTCCATTGTTGCATCCAGTTTTACATCCAGTGTTGTGTTACAACTTTGTTTGCATCCAATTTTGCACCCATTATTGTGCCTAGTTTTATGTTCAATTGCATGCCCAATTTAGCAACCAATTTACGTCTAGTTAGGAATCCACTTTTGCGTCTAGTGTTGTGTCCTATGTTGTGTTTGATTGTGGACCTAGTATTGCATCTAGTTTTGCACCCACTTTTTCACCCATATTTATGTTTAGTGTTGAATCCTTTTTTGCATCCACTTTTGTGTCTAGTGTGACGTCCACTTGTGTCATGTTTTGCATCTAATTTTGGATTTAAGATTGCATCTAATCATGAATCCATTTTGTGTCTAAAGTTAATTAAGATATTATTTTCAATTATTAATAGTGAATTTCATTTTATTAACTTCAATTAAATAATGAAATATATCAAATTTCTTAAATGTCATTAAGAATTCAAATATATATCATAACATTTCCAAAAATGTTTAAGAAAAAATCACAACATCCATTCAAAAGTAGTAATATAATCATACATAGTAATTCTTTATCCAAAGAACATTAACAATTTTCAATATATATAAAGTAACAAGAAAATAATGATAAAAGCATCACCATCTTAATTGAATCAACTAAAATTCAAATGTATCATTAACATATCAAATCCTTTCATGAATAACATTATGGTTGTAGGAATATATTAAACCCACTCACAACTTAGGATAAAATAATTAATCATTATTTGATTAATTATTCACCCACTAGCTTAATTAGTTGGCATCCACTTGCACCTTAAATTCAATGCATGCCATCCATATCCTAGGAATGATTTATTTCTGATTTTGGGTTCATCTAGAATTAGTATACAGGACCTGATAGCAGATTCTGCTTTTTTCTGCTTTTTCTACTTTTTCTTGCTTTTATATGGATAAGATAAAAGCTAGTCAACTAGGAAACTAGGAGCTTTTGTTTCCAACCCATCCTCCATTAGTTTTCTCCATTTTCTAGGATTAGCATGTTATTTCCATCTCCTTGACAACTCACTCATGCTTTTCCAACTCGTGAGGTCCTTGATAGATTTAGCAAGTGCTTTATCCACCTATGGGGGTTTGCTATATTTTGGTAAGTCAGCCTTTTTGAGCTATATGAGTTGTTTCCATACAATTCGACTTTCCTATGAGGGAAGATCTATTTATGTACACTATTATTCATAATTATTCAATGGAAGGATACACACCAATATTCATCTCTTCATTCATGTGATTCGGTCTCTTTTCTTCTCTCTATTTTTCCTGTGTATGCTTGTCAGAATTCTTAGTAGCAAGATCTATTTCCTGTGCTTCTTTTTAGCATCATTGCACATAGCATTGATCTATTATTTCTACAATGGTAAAGTAAAAGAAGTCAAATATACATATATGAATTCTTGTTAATCTCCATTTGACAAGAATAAAGTTGTATGATCTTCATATATAGATATAAAAGTAAAAAATGATAAATATATTATAGTTATATATCAATAACAATACATGTAAATATAATCCAAAATGTACCATGCTCATGCATAACGTCAATAACTAGCTAGCACCACCACCACCACCATCAAGATCATGGTTGTTATACTCATCATGATCATCAAAATCATAATATTGATCAAGCTCATCACCATCGTCATCATCTTCTTCTTCTTCTCATTTATCTGAAGCAAGCTCGACATAATTTGGATCATCATGTATGGAGTAATCAATTGCTGTGATTTGGAAAAAAAAATCAATATTAGATGCTAATATTAATTTCATACCACACTATACATTTCTATTATATTTCTAATATTCTCCTCATACCAAAGTAAAGCAAATAAAACAATTACACTTAATATGTGTGTATGTACAAATATGACTACAAAAGAAAGTGCAAAAAATACAACTAAATAACAATTTTATTAAAATATATAAACAAATTAACTAGTTAAAGAAGTATGAAATGCCTAAAGCCGCTATTGGTCTTCTACTTACTTTTATGATTTTAAGATGAATATTAAAGCGATAGATTTGTCCCAACTAATAATGAAATCCAACAAGGTATAACTTAATATGGTCTTGCTATTTCATGAAATTACAAATTGGTTTTTATTATATAGATTATTAAAAAAAAAATTATATATATTGTATATGAAATGTTTTTTTTTAAATATTATGTTGTTTTATATATTAAATGGGATAGTTTATAAGTTGTAAACATTAGATTATTAATTGTTATATATATATATATATATATATATGGTATTTATTATATATATAATATAAAAATGTGTTTGTTACCTTAGTATATTATAAAATATTTATATTTTTAAAATATGTATATAGACGAATCTAATGGTGAACTACATTAGAACCTCATCATAAAATTTAAACCCGAATCGAATTTAATGATTCTCGAATTCGAACCTTATAGCATAGCTTCCAAAAAAAGCGAAAACAAAGTGTGAAAGAGTACGCCACTAAATTAATAAAAATGGCTACTATGTTTAGTATATCTTCCATGAACCTGAATGTACTCATTTGCAGAGACAAGTGATGCTCTTAAAACCTAGAACAATTGATGAGGCATGTGTGCAAGCAATGTATCCAGAGAATACATGAACAAGTCCCCAAATCTCCTCTTGGTTGATCTTTCTTTTCCTCTGAATCTCTTATGACGTTGAAAGATGTGTTGGTTTCCATGTGTCAACCTTTAATGTAGGATTCCCTCTTGAATAGGCGAGCATCCTTCCAATAAAAATGATCAAGTACACTAGAATAGGGTCTCAAGCAATTAACCACTAAATGCAACATTTTCCACATTAACTTGTCTAATCTATGTATAGGTTTGAGCAAACAAATGGAAGACTAATTATCCTCCCTCTAAGTTAAAAACCAGTCCATACAATCTAAACAAATATCTACGATTGTACCCTTAATATCAACAATTTTTAGAATTATGTAAAAAGAAATGCACTCAAGCAGACGATGATGAAAAAGCCAAAGCACAATCCGTTAACCTAGAAATTAAAAGAAAATTTTCATTATAATATAATTTCGAAATGTATGAAGATTATTGTCAAAGGAGCTGGTTAACAAGAAGAAGTTAGATGGGAGGTAGTTTTGTTGATGACCAATAACAACTCTATAAAAATAATGACAATACATTAAATGGAAACCACAAAACACATTCTTCAATAAAGTACACTAGCTATTTGAACACATTACAAGGAAATAATGAATGTGAATCACATTATTTAAGTGCGTGCATGTTTCCTTCAATGTTCATGGAAAATTATGTGCTTAAAACAAAAAGTGCATGTTGCCTTCAATGGTCATGGAAAATTATGTGCTTAAAACAAAAAATAGCTTGGAAGAAACATCCTAAGCAAGACGAGAAACATGACTTACTATTTACAAAGAAGAGATCAACATTTGAAGCAATACCAAGTCATTGATATTACATGTAACATGAAGAAAATGACAACCTAATCAAGATAATGAACATGATATCTTGTTGGCATGTGGCAATTGGCTATGCTCTACAACTGAAGCATATCACAAGGCGAGGATATGTAATTTACCTAATATATCATAATATATAGCAATAAATATCAATAATTCATAGTTATATTAATATTAATAATATGGAAAGATGGGGTGTAACAATTATATTTTAGGACCTAATGTATTGTGTTACTCAACATTCTTCATATCTATATTTTTATTGTTCAAACATAATAGTGCTTTATGCCTGATCAACGGTGTGCTCACATTTATCAATGTAAAATGGATCATATCAACCTGGGGGTATGTGGTACATTTCTTTCACGTTGGACAATGTATTTGGCCCAGAGACCTCCATTTTTGTATTCTAGAGTAATGAAATCGTGGCACTTAATGTACAACCATTAAATGCTTAATGGTTTGAGTGAATAACAAATAGCAAAATCAAGCTAAACCAGATTCCAAGCAGTGAATTCTCTGCAAGAAGCTTTTACAAACCATGGATCTGAGCAAGTACAAACATTTCCAGATAAAGAATCCCATTCCTTGTGAACATTTGCAACAAGGAATAATTGTATTAAGCCTCGAACATAAACATTATACAAATATAATTTAAACATAATTAATTTTAAGGGGCAAAAGGATGCAATAGTAGTAGTAGATTTGATACACTCATCGCATTGAAAAGTTTTCAATTTGAGCAACAATATAGATACATTATCCATAAGTGGGAATCTACATCAATTTTAATTATTTTATTTATAACTTACAAGTTATCAAATGATTTTAGTTACATTACATGTTAGTTCCAATGGCAATATTCCAAATTAGTTATGAGAAAAATAAACATGAACTCTAACACTCCCCCTTGATGATTATTATCTAGATGCCTTGGATTGACATGTGGACATCATTTAGTTGTATTGTGGACATTCCTTGGAAGATCCCCTCTTTCTTGAGGGTTGGTTGACATTTTTTGTTGGAAATTATTCTTTGAAGGGGCCTTTTCTTCATGACAAGAATTAAATGTGTCTATAATGCAAAAACAAGGCAAAACCAACTACTATAGGAAAGTTAACCAAAACTGAAGTTTGATAGATTTCAATGCTATCTATTCTTAATTGTAATATTGTTTAAGGATTAAAATTATAGAGACATCTACCTTGTACCACCCTTCTTAAGAACCAATACCACTATTATTGATCCAATATGCACATAGATCCCCCTCCACATATCATCTAAGATTCCATGAACCTGCAATAATATCTCCTTTGAGTTCTATTAGCACGTAGAATGGTACAATATTGACCAATTTGTGGCCAAATGTGATCCCTATGAACGTAACAAAGTAGAAATTGCTCCCTTCCCAAGCCTTCTCCAACCTTAAGCCATTTAGTATTTTACTATTTAATAATGAAACTTGGGAGTACTATCCATGAACTTCATCGTAAAATTTCATCATGTGAAAAATGTAGGCAATGGCTTTGGAGCTTGAGGAACCACCAGTTACCGGATTTGAATGGAAAAATTTGCATTTTGGATTCTATAATGATTTTAAGGGTGCCTATGTCAGCTAGTTAAGCTAGAGTCAATATAATGTCTAAACCATGAAAAGAGAAAAGGGCCTTTTTTATTCAATGGCTACTCAAAGGGAGTGTTCCTTACACCATCTCCAAATTTGAGTGTTTTTGTATAAATGATTTAGAATCTCAAGTCGTTTCCCCCTTTGTGTGGGTCATCCACTTTTGCATGGACATTGTACTCGTAGATTCATGCCAACAATTCTTCACCCTCACCTCAAGGATTCCCTCTGGTTCTATTATCACCTTTCTCTCTTCATAACTGAGAGGAAGCTCTTTTCGAGGAACCACTACACTTCCTATTCTCTTTTCCAAATAGGAAATGTGAAAGACATCCTAGAGTCTTCCCTTGTTAGGAAATCCCCTTTCAATAGTTTCAATATCCTTAGATGGATGACTTATTGTTAAAGAATTAATAGAAAGAAATATTTCAATGACTCAAAGTTAGTTAAATCAACACATAGCAATGGAATGCAGACGGTGGAGTTATGCTCGAAAATTCCTTATATGACTTGTGCAATTGTTTATCAAGACTTTTATTTCTACAAAAGAGATGAGCAGATAGGAGAGATAGGTGAATATGATGTATGTTGAATCAGAGTCCTTTAGGATGTTTGGCTTTGGTTGTATTTAAGAGAATCAGTTGTTGCAAGGTCTTTAGTCCTTAATCGAATAGAGTGTGTAGCTATAATGTTGTAATGGGTTTATTTTGGAGGAAGTTCATGTAGTATTATATCAATATTCAACAAGATGCAACAGCTTTGTCCAAACACTTGTAGGAAATACCCATATTGAAAGTGGACCCTTATTAAATTGAAAATCTATTGCCAAAAGTGGCTTCCAAACTTAGAGCTGTCTTGAAACTTATAGATGTGGTTATAGAATAAACCAATGATTGCAAAATATCTAAACTAAAATCAGCATATCAAGTTAAAATGATTAACTACCACAAGGATATCAACCTAACCTTTTAAGAAAGTTTGTGATGAATTTAATAGATGCACTTCCCACTTTTCATTGGTAATAGTAAAATACTAAATGGCTTAAGGTTGGAGAAGGCTTGGGCAGGGAATATTTTCTTCTTGTTATGTTGGCAGGGATCATAATTGACCACAAACTTATCAGTATGTACCACGGTATGTTCCAATAAAAATCAAAGGAAATATTATTTTAGGTTCATGGAAGCTCAGATAATATGCAAAGGGGGATCTATGTGCATGTTGAATATCATGATGTATAAGTAGAGAGGAAAATTGTAAGAAGACATAGTTTTTAAAGAGGATGGCACTATTCTCATCGACCAAGGCTTACTCTTATTTCCATCAAGAATTTCTTGTTAAATTTGATTCATAGTTGGACCACTAAGGTAGTAGTTGAAGAATTATCCTCACTTACTATGGCAAGTTTCTATGTATTTGTACATCTGTAAGATCTTATACTAGGGTATAGTTTACCAATTACTACTATTCTATCTTCCCAAATTGGTCCATTACTCCCACATTCCTTCCACCATTGCGACATTCATGATCCCGTTCACGATCTACATGGATCTTTTATGCATATTTCTCTTTGAATAAACATAAATGATGATGAGAAATTTCTGATTTTCTCACACTAGATTTTGAACACTAATATTCCTTTACCAAAATAGAATTTGAATACTCCCATCCCAACAAGGAAATGATAAGAGACCTTCATGTTGTCATTCTTACTAACCATTCCCTTGAACTTTTCACCCTAGGATATTTTTCTACTATCCAGTCCTCTCGCATCGCTTTCCCATTACTCGCAACACCTATATAGCCAGTTTATCTATTTTAAACACCTTCACAAAGGTCTCTCTTCTATCTTTCCTTCTATAGGTATTTCTTGCCTTTATTTAGATCTTGTAAAGGATAATGAGATTACCATAACTAGTTTATATAGATAAATATGTGCACGCCCAATGATTCAAAAGATGATCTTGCTTGAACTGAGGTAACTCATTTGGATGAAGATTTGAACTTCCACCTTTTATAAAACCAATTTTTTATATTTTGTTGAAGTTTGTTTCTCCATTTCATCTCCACTGCTAAATAACTAATCAATTACGAGTTTCGAACAAGAACTAGTAGCTATGTTGCGCCTATAAGAGGTCATTAGAAGGCACTAATATCATACCAAGCTACAACAATATCTCATTTCTGTAAGTACTTGTTTAAAATATGTTCCAGTTGAAACATATAGGAGGTCCAAAAAGTTCTGTTTCATTACCTTTATATCCATGAGTTGGTAAATAATCCTTGGGAATATCTTTTCTTTTAGATTTTACTCATAATATACAGCTAAAAAATTCTACTTTACTCAGTTTCCTACAAGATGCAACACTGTGATACTAGAAGTTCTATCCGAATTTTTCTTTAAAGAGTGAAATTAATAGGGGAAGATTGTACCCACAATCTACAATCTAGACAGTATCACTAAAAAAAACTACACAATGATTAACAAAGTCAAAATTCACCCATACACTGCACCTATGGCTACAGTTGGTCCATAGCTATATGGATTATAAATATAGAGAAACAAATAATTTCACATCGCTAAAATTACATCACCATGAGAATGAGGGGAATGTTTCAATACAAGTCATTAGACAATCTCAAAGGGGGTTATTCTTATTTTAGAAATGAGTTATCTAAGATGGGAAACCATAGTATTTAGTGAATACAATGAATTGAGGCTTGGGGAGTGTGAAAGGAAACATTGTAGCAGGAATCAATCTAGGAAGTAATCATTCTTATAAGTTATTTGAAAGTGATAATCCAAAGGAATAAGTGAGAAGAATTCAAATAATCTTGCACATATATTGATGAAAACCAAAACATTCTATATATTTTTAGAACAATATATGACTACTTCAAAAACATTGAGGTTGAGGTTCCACACTTCTTGGTTCATTTTACAATAATAAATTGGACTTTTAGTGAATGTTTAGGAGTCCAGACCTACAAGATTTTTTGTAGAAAATTTGAGACATGCCTCTTTCAAGTTAGTAGAATGATAATTCTCAGCCAAGGAAATATTGGAGGCAACTATATTTACATATATGCTTCTGCATAATTTTGACTCACAAAGTAGCCTCAATCTAAGCAAACCGTACATGTGCTACAACCAAGATGCGCTCTATCAATGTCTCAATTGTTAAAGAAGATGGATATGAAGATGAATTGGGTGATGTTGGTTCTTCATCGGGAAGGGTATCTCTATAATAGAATTGGTAAACTAATCAAGAGAATAACTTGCACACATTGGTAACATGTTCAAGCTCTAGTATTGAGGGAAAACCTAGTGCACCCTCCTCAAACTAGGACCATAACCAACTGACAAAATCAGTTGACCATGTTCTAATTTTTGTGTGTCCCAAAATCAATTATAAATTCTATACACCATTATATCTTAAACTATCATAAAAGTTTAAAAAACTTGTTGCCTTGAACACATAACTTAAGTGTGGATTTCTTTTCTCCAAGTTGGATTTGTGGGATTAATTTCTATTTTTCAAATTGCTTGTCATTTTCTTTGTAATAGTGCAATTTTCATCTAGAGTCATGCTACTATGATGTTTTATATAAATTTATAGCCTTGTAGTACTTTAATTTCTCTTTTTAAATTTCTTCAATTTTAGGTATAGCCAATCAACCATGTCGGTCTATACTACCTTTTCCAGTAAACATTTCTATCAGCAAAGATCATCTACACTAACTTCAACTCAGTTCTCCAAAATCTCAAGTACTTTATAGCATCAGAACTGTGCATTATACAACAACATATGCATCTAGACCTTCTCCTCCTAAGTCATATATCTATTTTCACAGTATTATCTAGGTAAGGTAGTACCTCAATATTTACATAAATAGTTCATCATGCAGTATAGTTTGAGTTAAAATTGTGTTGTGCACATAGATTGTCTTGTATGATGCGCATTGGGCCTTGGAATATTACAAATGGAACTCTGATTGGGTTCACATTAACCTAAAATAAACATGTCAGCTAAAAAACTTCTTAAGCATTTAGTGCATGCTACGAGACTCTGAAACATTGTTTGCTACAGTACCTTACTCTTAAATTGTTTTCTTACGAAGCTCTGACATTCCATGTGGGTAGGTGATCATTTTATAATCTTTTTCAATTTCACAAATATATGAACATAAATTGGTAATTATGTGCAAGTTTCATTCAGGGCATTGACGGAAGTGAGCTTTATTCCTGCCATTGTACTTTTATGGTTGTATTGCATACTCTCAAATTGTCTACATTGTTGATGACCTACCAAAACAATAGACCCGCTGCTTGCAACATTATTTTAGGAAACAGTAGAACGTCATGGGTTCCATGTATGTAGTAAAAAATTCTTTACTCTGCTCTGAAGATTAAAAAATTTGCTTTGAATAATGGTGATCTTGTATCCAAACAAGTTTATGAGTATGAAATTTCTCCTTGTCTACAACAAAAGTCACATCTGTGGTTTCTTGCTTTCCAAAAGTTTACCAAGTGTAAACCTAAATCTGAATCAGGAGCAAGTATTGAATGCAACATAGGGAATTCGGTGGTAGATACCACAAAATCCATTGTGCAATTTAATTTTAGGCAATCATCCTTGATAATCATATGTTTCAGGCACAACCGGTCTAAAGAACAATTTGTAGCCTGTACACGAAACAAAATCCAACATAACTATATAGATTATAGTTTTGATACATTATGTTTGTTATAATAATTAGCATATAGTATTTGTCAAAAGTAGTTTAGATATCAATTTTGATGGTCTTGTTACTCCTATTCATGATTTAAAGAAGAAAAAAACTAACCTTGAAAAAAAATTGTGATCTTAACTTAAAAGAAGGAATAAATATATGATTAAGGTCAATGGACCCTTCCATTTGATGATTTGTAGTGGTCAAGAGAACAATTGTAATAAATCATACACCCAAAGGTTAGGGGACACGCTGCATAAAATTGAGGTTTGAGGAATAAATATTCTTCCAAAATGACCCGGGACTTACACCCAGCCTTATCCCTTTCTGTTATACAGCTGAATGGCACCTCTCCGTCCGAGTGCTGACATCCCTCAGGTCGGCACACAAAAGGACACTTATGGATTGAGGTTTGCCTAGTTTCATTATACCTTGGTTGATGATGAAATACATTACCTATATGCCCAGCTGGTTACTTTGCTATTTTGAGATTTTGAGTGCATGCGCGACTATCTCTATTGGCATCTCGCGCATATGCGCGAGTATTATGTTCAGCAGGTCGCACATACATATATGCGCAGGTTGCTCTTTTACAGAGTCGCGCATGATGCGTGGGTTGCTTTACTACAGACCCGCGCATAGTTTCCTCAAAATTAGTTTTTAAAAAACACGAGTTAATGGGAGATTAGTTGTTTCATTTACCTTAATCCCATTAACTGCTATAACCTCCCT
>LPNX010404580.1:0-24069 GCA_001517045.1 Pseudotsuga menziesii
GCATAAGACGAGAGGTAAGAGCCTGCGCATCACTTTGTGACCGCCCCCTACATTTAAGCCATCCTGCATTTAATTAGACACGTGCATATCATTCCTTTAAGTAAAAATACAAATTCCGGTGGACCGGGCCGCAACCGGTAAACCCTTGTTGTTACTTTGACCTACGGTAGCCGGACCGTAAACCGGACGGATTCCCTATACCAAACAGTCAGCGGGCTAGTTGGGAAAGCTGATTGGGGAGAATCCCTTACTGTTGCCGCCTGCGATTTTCCAGGCTTCAACACAAGGATTGACCCAAATGGAAAGAAATTCGACAAAATCTCTCGAATTAAAGCTTGGAGTGAGCAGTTTGACATGTACATGCTTCTAGATGTGAATATTGATTTATATCTTGTTTCTATGGGAGAAAAATTTGCCATTGCATTGACACCTACTCTTAATCTTGATGGTACACAAGACAATGGTTATTTTATTCAAGGTGGACGAAAATCACTTGCTGATAAATATGAATATGTGATGTATGGAAAACTCTACAAGATTCCTGAAGAAGGTTCTGGATCCAATGTAAAATTCAATATTAATGCATCATTTGGAGGACTTCTCATGTTGCTAAAAGGATATCCTTCAAATGATGGAAATTTTGAGCTGGACCAGAGATTGTTTCTTTCAATAAGGAAGGTTTGATTTTAATGGAAAATTTGGAAATATGGGTGGTTGAAATACACATCCATGTGAAATGGTAACAAATATGGGATGAATACCATGGAGTATGAGTGGCACAAGTCTATAAAGGTGTTTTATCATGGATTATTAGAATTATGTACTGTAAAATTATGGCATAATTCTCAATCTCTCTATGTCTGTTTATTGTTGTCTTTGGATGGATGATATATGGGAGGAAGCATCATTGAGTCCAAGTAGAGCATCTGATCTATGTCTTCTTATGATAGCATTGAGAAATATAGCGATAATTATGAAACTTAGACTAGCCAAGGTTTCTTGCCCTCAATTTTCTTCCACTTTATTGGAGATGAATGGTAAACTAATGGATACGCTGGCAGAGTTGATTCTTATAGATAAAGTATATCTCTTCACTTCTGAGGTGGGTCTATGAAGGGAGTTTCTTCTGTACTTTGGTCCATGTGACACTTCTTATAGGGGTAAAAATGATCTAAGAGGAGAAGAAGGAGCATTTTGGGTTGATATGGTTCAGAAACAACTCCGAAGAGAAATTGGCAGCAAACGAATATGGTCAAGGTTGACAACATATGAAAGCATTGAGTTTTCTATTTTACCCACAACTTGCATATGAGAGCACTTACCAGATTTTTCATGGAAGTGGTGTGTGAAGAGATGGACTGGTTACCATTCTATCCAAAAGGTTCAACAATGGGGAAAGGCATAGATGTTGGAAGAGAAAAAAGATAGAGTTAAGGAGAGAAAACATCATCCAAGGCATATACTAGAATTGAGGTGATAAACTTGTTTGATAAGGAACTGTAGTGTGTTGATGAGGTTCTCAATAGGTTCGAAGGATTGCTCAAGGAAATTCATGTTTATAGCTCCAAGTTGGGAAAGGAGCACTTAGAATCTGCTTGTACATATCTAGAAATAATCCAAATGTTGAAAAAAAGAGCCAGAGTTTTTTGAAGCGTCCTGGAAAGAAAAGGAAGAATCAATGTAGCAGGGCATTGAAGATGAGTACACCAATAGTCGTGAACATGGTAGAGATGAAATATGGGCTGATGATTCTCATCAATATAAGTTTCTATTTGGAATACTAGAACAACCTTTTTGTTTATCATTGGGCATGAAAAAAATCCTATTTTTAAAATGATTCAATGACATTCGAACTGTATGATGGAGGGAATTCAAGACTAAATAGTTAAAGGATAAACAATAGTTACAGGTGGGAAACTCAGCATTAAAATAATCTTCAATAGTTATAACTTTAATATTTTAATCCCACATTTTTAGCCATTTACTTTCAGCTAAATAGCAGCTGCTAGTGTCTTTGGCATTCAAAACCCATCGAAGTAGAAATTATAGATTTATGTTTGTTTATTGTTAAATTGGTTCCTCCGAAAATGTAGTGATTAGTTGTAGTTGTCATTATTTTAGTAGTAGTTTTTATTTTTAGAAAGTAGAGGTTAGGGTGACTCAAACCTTCTTGGGAGGCTGGGAAGGTGTAATTTTTTTCTATAAATCCATATGTAATAGATAGAAAACGGGTTTGACTGTCATGAGGAGAGAGGTATTTCACTCTAACTATTGGGTACTGTCTCATTTTTCTGATATGAATAAAGTTGTAGAGAGGAAAATTTGAAAACCCTCAAGGAAGAGATTCTTATGTCATTGTTTTATGAGTAATTAATTTTATGAAGTGATTGTACTTCCAGTTTCCCACTCCATTATGTATTTTATTTCGTGTTTGAATGACAGTAATGTGAACTAGAATTCATCTTTGATGCTCTAGTTTATCAGAATCAAACATTTTTTATATCTTTTCTTCTAAAATTATTACAGAATTCATCCTTGTTAGATGCTCTATTTTAATGGAATGTCTTCCTTTATCTACTACCATATTGCAATGCCTAAAGTCTAAGGAAATTGTATCTACCTTTCCTTTGACATTTTTTCTTTTCAAACCCTAATTGCAGCTCAAACCAATATCTGTTTATTGACTCCATTGCCCAATGGTCTCTTCTCAAGGCTGTCCTACCAAACTTTATAAAAACAAACTTATTCCTATAAAAAATATGACCTTCTGAGTGTTATTGTTGAATATTTTGAGTGAGAAAGTTTTATAATTATTGAGAGATCCCTCTATGATTGTATAAGGTTAGAATACAGTCTAAAGTTGGTTTTGTGGTTACCTCAGGGTTTCCTTGATACAACCCAACGAAAGTATGAGTGCTAACATCTTGGCGTCATTGCCGAGGAATGAAAGTAAAAATTTTTCCATGGCTATGAACGACAGAGTTTCATATTTGACTATTGGTGGTGAACAAAAGTTAGACATCAAGTAGGTTGTACATCTTTCACTTGGAGACTCCAACCTTGAAGAATCCAAATTTCTGATTTTTTGGTGACTCCACTGGTAGCAAGATCAAGAAATCAAGTTTTCAAAGAAAATCTACAGACTCTAATGGGGAATGAGCTCATTTTATAAATATATGGAAAGAAATTGTGAAAAAATCAGGTACTTAGGTGTTAGTTTTCTCCAGTATATTTTATCCTTTCTTGTGAAATATTTCCTGTCCTTTCCTAAGTTTATCAAAACACTTTTCCTTTGTTTATTGCATTAAAAAAAAAAGACCATGGATTCACTTCTGTATATCCCTGTTTACAAACTTAAAATATATCTTCCTCTTGCACACTTAATTCTGATCAAGATCCTTCATTCGAGCCACATAACATTAATGATCATCCTTATGAGCCTCATAATACTAAAGTTGATGCTACACTCTTTCTACATAGCTCTATTCCTTACAAAATACAAAACCAATATAGATCACTCCAGTTACCTCATGTCCTTCATGATTTTCCTACAAAGCATTATAAATATCTTCCTAGATTTGGTGGGGAATCTGATAACCTTACAGCTAAGAAGAATCTTCAAGCTTTTGATTATTTCATTGATATTTTAGAAATAGAGCATGATGATGTTTATATGAGATCTTTTTCTCAATCTTTACAAGGAGATGTCAAATAATGGTTTAGGCATTTACAATTATCATATCAAAATAATGGTTGAAGATAATCTTAGAATGTCTAAAAAATTATCAGATCAAGATAGGGGTGATAAAATTGACAAGGAATTAAAGTTGGATGAATAACGTGAACAAGAAGCATTTTCTCTGCATTTCAATTCTTCTTATTGTGAGAAAGAAGCTGATCAACCTAGTGATGCACAAGAGGAATGTTATAATGATCTATTTTCTTAATATCACAATCATCAAAATGTTATTACAAATTCTGTTGTTGATGGATTTCAAGAATATTTCAGTTTACCCATACATGATGAATATGAGGATGACTATTTGGATAGTTTACCTGAACAACCAACTGAAGATATTGCAAGTGCTTGTCTTGTTGTAAGAGAAAATCATATTAAAGTTCATGATCATAATATTGAAAACAAGGTAAATAGTAAGCTTGTTGAAGATAATCATTTACCTTTGTGTTTTTCTTCATTTGAATTGCTCAGAAAGGGATCCAGAGTCACTAATCAAACACAAGCATTTGATATTATGGATAATCTCATATACTTTCTAGAAATGGATAATGATATATACCAGCAGCAATACAATCAGTCCTAACATATGAAAAAACCAGCAGTATGCAATGAGGGGTTGAATCACAAAGAAGAAGATCAGGGTTCTCGACTGAGTTTTTCTTCATGTCTTTCAATTTCAGAATCCTTGTGTCAAGAAGGATCTATTTCACTTGATTCTTTTGAAGAAAAAAATAATAGTTATTTTGAAACTTATGAAGAGAATCAATTTTTTAATTCTGAAATTTGAAATGAAGTTGTGGTTATCATGTTGAAATGAAAGTTATGAAGAGAACAAGCAAATAACATAATATTTTGAGGGTTATCATGTTTTTTATGACTCGATGGGCGACTATATGGAGAAATTTTTTAGTTGGGATAGCTGGTTATGATTTTTCCATAAATATCAAATCTATTATCGTAGCTTTTTATCATTATGTTCTTCAGTTCTGATTTTGATTAAGCATGATGAGGAAGCTCAATCATTGGATCAACTATTGGATTGGAATCATTAGCACTTTTTCATTACTTTATTGAGCACCAATTTTGATAGATTAGGGTAGGCTGGTGTGTTAATAAGCTCGACATGGCAAGCATTTATTTTAACAATTTTTCAATTTGGTTTTTAGCATGAATTTTAGTTTTTGGTTTGAAGTTTCAAGTTCATATTTGTAATTTGTGTTTGGCTTCAGTCTTCAGATGAAGGATTGGTAACAGATTTGGGTTTGCAGTTGGTATCAGTTTGTTTTCTATTGGTGGAATGAGATTGCTTGCAGTATGCATTCAGTTGATGGTCACAGGCCAGAGCAGGTTAAGGGTTTCAGGAGAGCTTGGGAGAAACCCAATGGATCAGGAACAGGTCTACGGGTTCTTTTCTACATCACAGGGAGGATAATATCCCCAATTGGAGGCAACTGTTAGCACTATTTTATTTTGTGGGAGTTAGTGTTATCACTGTATAAATTTCATGATTTCAGTGGTGATTTGGCAGCTCCGAGGGTTTGCTCGTTTGATAAATCAAAGAAGGTTTTTCATATTTGGAAGGAAAAAGAGTTTTAAGGTTTCTTTAGGTAAAAGAGGGTGTTCTTCAAAATTTGGGCTAAAAAAAATTATTTTCAAGCCAATTTTTGGATCTTTTTAAGTTAGCTTGGTGTTCTTGGGTTGTTACAGGGCTAAGAATTATTTTATTTAAAAAGAAATTTTTTTATTTTATTTAAAAAGAACAAGTCCAACATTGTACCAAATCTCTTTTAGTAGGGTAGGGCCGGACCTCAAAATTGTAGTTTATATTATCAAACGGAGAATGAAAATGAAATAGATAAGTAAAAAGAAAAAAAGTAAAGGGGATTATGTAGTGTAAGTAGTAGTAGTTGCATTAACAGTGAAATATCCAGTACCACTAGCAGGCCAGAAAGGGCCGAGTCTATAACTAACTGGTAAAGATTATGTCTATGCTGCGTACCTCTACCCTTGGTGGTTTTTATTCTTAACCTTGCAACCTATGGCTCTGTATCTGTTACTGGATATGCTAGTGGGTATGGGTATATATCTCGGTCATGAAGATATGGATCTTGTTACAGGGCTAAGATTTATTTTATTTAAAAAGAAAAGTTTTTATTTTATTTAAAAAGATAAGTATTGGGTATGGGTATAGATCTCGGTCACGAAGATATGGATCTTGTTACAAGGCTAAGATTTATTTTATTTAAAAAGATAAGTATTGGGCCAAGATCAATGTCCAAGTCGAAGCTCAACACCTAGAGCAATACTATATGCCAATTACACACCTGCCATAGCAACATAACACACAAGTCAAGTTATCCAACCCCAATCAAATCCCTCCAACCAAGACAAAGCACCAAGATTCACAAGAAGCACCCATTTTTTCTCAAAGCATCGATGTAAATTAAAACCATTAGCACATATAAACACGTTGGATTTGTTTTACCTCAGCATATGGGATAATCATCCATTGAAAATTAGATAAGAGCGCAACCTTTGTTTTATCTTCCATTTCCAAGTTGATTCATACAATACTGGAATTCAATGCACAGTTAGAATATTCTTTTGTTAAAACTTGGGCATTTGTGTTGCATTGCATCCAGGTAAATGACACTATTTGTGTTGAGAGGTTCTCTAATTTTCCTCAACTTGGAAGGTTTACGCTTCATAATGAAGGTGAGACAAAGCTATTGGAAAATTCATGAAGCTCCCAACTATTGCAGGTAGTGGATAACCAAAGAGAAATTCACTATGATTATCCCTTGGCAATGATTCCATATGCACGAGTAAAATGAGAGGGGCTTAGGGGATTCTTATTTTATCTTTCAGCATAGATCATCTATCAAAATATTAACCAAGATATTGATGGGAGAACAACAAATGTGTTTTGGGATGACTAGTTTCTTTGGGTTGATGGTTCATATTTTAAGCCACGAAGAGATCAATGGATTAAAATCATTTCGCCGGAGAATATGGCATGGGGTTATCATACATGGGCCACAACAGAATATTTTGTTGGCATGTAATTCTAGACATGTGTTTATACACCATTATTTTTCCAATGAGATCAATAATTAAAACTCAATCCTTTGGCAGAAGTGAGGTGAAGTTAATGTTGTGTGGGAAGAGTGGAATTTGATTTCATTAATTGGAAAGGGTGGTGCAAAGAACCACTTTCAGTGGAAGCTTGGGAAGTGGGTGAAAACAAAGGAGAGGGACATTGTCATGGTATTTCCCTCTCTCAGAGATATGATGCACCTAGTCATCTCACATAGACCCTTGCTTGGCTCGGCTCATACAGGCGCTCTCTGCATCACTCGGCATCACTTGAAGTTTCTTGAAAAACCAAAGGATTCCTTTATATCAGGAAAGAGGTTTTAAAATCAGAAGTCTCCGATAATCTAGGTTGCGTTTCTCCTTATTTCATTTCCTGGTACTGGGTTTCTTGTATTTTCATTTCCCAGTTTTAATGCTTGGAAACATTCAGGGAAAGGATTTCTTGGGATTTACGTCCAAGATGGTTGAGCTTTTGTTCGAGAATATTTTCGCTGTTACAAGGATTGATCCAGATGGAAATAAATTTGACAAAGTCTCTTAAATTTAAGCTTGCATTGAGCAGTTTTACATGCACATGTTGTGAATATTGATGTATATCCTGTTTCTGTGGGAGAAACATTTGCCATTGCATTGGCACCTACTCTTAATTTTCATGGTACACAAGACAATGGTTTTCTAATTCAAGGTGGAAGAAAATCACTTGATGATAAATATGAATATGTGATGTATGGAAAACTCTACAAGATGTCTGAACAAGGTTTTGGAGACAGTATAAAAGTCGAGATTAGTGCATCATTTGGAGGACTTGCCATGTTGTTAAAAGGAGATCCTTAAAATGCTGGCAATTTTGAGCTAGGCCAGAGATTGTTTATTTTGATGAGGAAGCTTTGATTTTCATGGAAACTTAGGAAATATGGGTTTTTGACATACACATCCATGTGAAATGGTAACATATATGGGACGAATACCATGGAGTATTAGTGGCACAACTCTGTAAAGGTGTTTTAACTTGGTTTATTAAAATTATGTATTGTAAGATTATGGTAGAATTCTCAATCTCTCTGTGTCTGTTTATTGTTGTCTCTAATTGGATGATATATGGGAGGAAGCGTCATTGAGTCCAAGTAGAGCATGCAATCTGTCTCTTCTTATGCTGGTACTTAGTAGTATATTGACAGTTATGAAGCTTAGACCATCCAAGGTATTATTTCCCTTAATTTTCTTCCACTTTATTAGAGATGAATGGTAAACTAATGGATATGCTGGCAGAGTTGATTCCTATAGATCAAGTATATCTATTCAATTATGAGGTGGGTCTACGGAGGGAGTTTATTCTATACTTTGGTCCATGAACCACTACTTAGTGGGGTAAAATGATGTGGTAGGAGAAGAAGGAGCATTTTGGGTTAATCTGGTTCTGAAACAGCTCCAGAGAGCAATTGGAAGGGAAACAATATGGTCAAGGTTGACAACATATGAAAGCATTGAGTGTTCTATTTTATCCACAACTTGCATCAGAGAGCACTTACCGGATTTTTGTGGAGGTGGTGTGTGAAGAGATGGAGTGGCTATCGTTCTAACCAGAAGGTTCAACAATGGGGAAAGGCATAGATGTTGCAAGAGAAAACATATGGATTTTAGGAAATAAAACATCCTCCAAGGAGTATAGTCGAATTGAGGTGATAAAATTATTTGATAAGGAACGATAGTGTGTTGATGAGGCTCTCAATAGGTTAGAAGGATTTCTCAAGGACATTCATGTTTGTAGATCCAACTTGGGAAAGGAGAAATTAGAAGATGCTTGTACAGATCTAGAAAGAATTCGAAAGTTGAAAAAAAGAGGGTGAGTTTCCTGAAGTATCCTGGAAAGCAAAGGAAACATCAGTGCAACAGGGCTTTAAAGATGAGTACACCAACAATATTGAACATGGTAGAGATAAAAGATGGGCTGATAATTCTCAACAATCTAAGTTTCTAGTTGGAATATTGGAACAAACTTTTTGTTTATCTTTAGGCATGAAAACAATCTTATTTTGTAAAATGATTCCAAGACATTCGAATTGTCTAATGGAGGGAAATCAAGACTCAACAGTTAAAGGATAAAAAACAATTACAAGTGGAAAAATCAATATTAAAATCATCTTCAACAGTTATAACTTCAATATTTGAATCCCACATTTTTAGGCATTTACTTTCAGTTAAAGAGAAGCTGGCAGCATCTTTGGAATTCGAAACCCATCGAAGTAGCAATTCCATATTTCTATTTGTTTATTTTTATACTGATTCCTTCTAAAATGTAGTGATTAGTTGTAGCTATAATTATTTTAGTAGTAGTTTTTATTTTTAGAAAGTATAGGTTGGGGTGACTTAGACCTTCTTGGGAGGCTGGGCAGATGTAGTTTTTTTCTATAAATTCATATGTAATAGACAGAAAAGGGGCCTAGCTCTCATGAGGAGATATGTAATTCACTATAATTATTGGTTACTGTCTCATTTTTCTGATATCAATAAAGTTGCAGAGAGTAAATTTTGAAAACCCTTAAGGAAGATATTCTTGTGCCATTGTTTTCTCATTAAGTAATTTTCTTAAGTGATTGTACTTGTAGTTTCCCACTCCAATATGTATTTTCTTTCATGTTTGAATGAGAGTAAGGTGAAATGGAATTCATTTTTTATTCTCTAGTTTATTAGTTTCAAAAATTTTAAATATTTTCTTCTAAAAGTATTACGGAATTCATCCTTGTTAGATGCTATGTTTTAATGGACTGTTTTTCTTTGTCTACTACATCTTGTAATCTCTAAAGTTTGAAGAAATGGTATCTACCTTACCTCTGTCATTGTTATTTTCAAACCCCAATATCTTGCAGCTAAATCCAATATATGTTTATTGACTCCATTTCCCAATGGTCTCTTTTCAAGTTTGTCCTACCAAACTTTATAAAAAAAAACTTGTTACTATCAGAACTCTGACCTTCTAAGTGTTGTTGAATATTTTGAGTGATAAAGTTTTACTATTATTGAGAGATCCCTCTCTGATTGTATAAGGTCAGAATACAGTCTAAATTTGGTTTTGTGGTTACCTCGGGGTTTCCTTGATACAACCCATGGAAAATATGAGTGCTAACACTCCTCTATCTGATCCCTCTATATTGGTAAATTGAAATATATATTTAGGTAAAATTAAGCATTGAGATCATGGTACATTTATGTTGCAGTAATAAAAAATGATATTAAGATCGTCTTGGATGGTTGTTCTAGACTCCAACAACTGTTTTTAAATTGCATAGAATTAAAATTAAAGTAAAATTAATATGACCCTTTGAAGCTGAATGTATAAACCGTCGATCATGTGTCATGATTTGGAGGGGCGGACATGATGAGAGTGTTACACCAAGGAAACTTCAAGTTTGCAATGTCTCCCTACCCCTAGGACTCTCTCTCCCTCCCAGTAATCCCCCACCTAGAACCCTAGTGTTGGAAAGGGATTAGAGTTTACAAATTGCGCTTCCACCACCGAAAAGAAGGACGTCGATAGAAAGAAGAGTCAATCACGGTGAAGGAAGAAACCGACAAGTGTGGTCATTTTGGTCAAATTAGTTAGGATATTGGTTAAGTGGACCATTTTGTAACAACTTAGTAAGCCTATAAGTAGAGTTAGAAGTGTAATCACAAAAGGAGAGCATTAGCAAAGGCATTATGAGACGATGAATGTATTTTTCTAGTCCAAGGCTAATCGACCAAGGATATTTCTGGCTTTTGTGGTGTTTTTTTTATATGAAGGCTCTGTTGATGATACAATTATGCTTATTGTTTGTTTTTCTATAATATGTGTTTCCTTTTGAAGGTAGCTTGATACTGAATCATGTGAAATATATAATGATGCAATCTATGTGCTTACTTATTAAAATATGAATTATGTGAAGCCTTGCAAAGTATGTTGGTTTACTATATGTCAATGTTTTTGTTAATATAAATGCGAATTTGAATCATGATGTTAACAAGTCTTTGTTGATCTAAATCCAAGTGAGTATGAATGTAACCCACAATGATAAGTAAATATGGATAATGGTATGATTGAAACCCTGTATTTATGGATGTTGCGGTAGAGTAACAGATAGTGTGAAATTCCTCTTCCCTCGGTGGAAACTTAGTTCCTGTAACCCTCCCTCAGACATCTCGGGTGAGACTGCACTTGCTTCGTAGGTGTTTCTAGATAGGGTAAAACTTGTATGGATCGAAGTTTAGTGATTTTTCATCGATGAGTGTCGATAGATATGCGGAGTGAACCCCTGTCGATAGGATTGTGTCAACACCTACCCCTATCTCGACCCCCTGCTCTCCCCCTCTCCCTATAGTATCCTCCAAGCTTATGTATGGTGTGCTTAGTATTTTAAATTAGTAATGTGTGAAGAACTACTTGAATATGCTATAAGAATCAAGCAAACTAATTGGTTTCATTCTCCTTGATCTAATCCCTCTACACTTGTACATTGAAATATTCATTTAAGAAAAAATTAGCATTGAGGGAATCGCACATTATGTTGAAATATTGTAACTTCGAAGAATATTATAAATGTATTTTACTGATGTAACCCAATGGATATGTCTTATTCCTTCGTCGGGATGTTACTATTGTATTTGGTCATCAAATATTCATGAGGTATAACCTCCATTGTAATTCGGGTCAATAGTACCCTCTTGAATATAATATAATATTGTTTTGTGTCTTCCTAGGTGAATTCGGCCCAGTAAGTTTGTTGGAGCCGACTTGTTAGGGTAAAATTCAAGTGACAGAAAGAGTATAAATAGAGGAGTTATGTTCCTCATTTGAACACACACACTCACTTGTGTATAGAGCATAGGAGAGAGAGAGAGAGAGAGAGAGAGAGAGAGAGAGAGATCAACAAGCAGAAGGATCACTTGTTTTGGGGTTTTATCTTATACATCTATAAGTAAGTTTTGCCAGGGTTTCTTCCCCTTGAGGGTTTCCGAGGATAAATCTTTGTCTATCCCTTGATTGTGTTTCTTTTAGTAATTCTTTATATGTTATCGATGTGAAGTTGAATTAAAAAATAATCATATCTAGCTAAGAATATGAAATCTTAACATGGTATCAGAACCATCTTGAATAGAACATCTTTCACAAGTTGAAACTCTCTCTCCTCTCCCTTTGACAAGAAATTGGGGTTTCTGTCAAAACTAGAATTTTAGAAATCTGATTGCATAGAAAGTTGTGCCTCCCTAGAGCACATCTATTGAGACCTAGATCAAATTTTTTGAGTGGGTGGATCTTCGGGATAGCCAAACCATAGTTTGGACTTGAACTAGAAAACTGCAAAAAAATGAAAACAAAAAATATGCAGAAACTAAACTCTTGCAAGCAAGTTTTTAAGGGTGAATATTTGGAATCTATAGAAACCAAGTGGACCAACCAACTCGCCTCAGTCAAGAACATGTCCTGGTAAGGCCAGTATTGCATTTTGAGAAATTTCATTTTTTAGTGACCTCTTGGATAAGATGGCCCCAAGCACTAAGCTTGAGGACAAGCTAGAAGGAATAGAAAAATTATGAGCATGGAATTATAGGATTGGTATCATTCTGAGAGAGAATTCTCTTGAGAAATATATCAGAGAAGAAGTTGCGAAACCAGAAGAAGATGAAGCTAAGGAAAAACACCTGAAGGACCTACTCAAGGAAATGAGGATCATTGCTGATTCTATCAAGGACCACTTGATCCCTCAAATATCATCCAAAGAGACACCAAATAAAATGTATGATGCCATTTCCAGAATGTATGAAGGAAAGAACACCAACAGGAGGATGAATTTGAGAGATTAATTGAACAATACTAAGATGAGTAAAGGAGAATCCATTCATGACTACTTCACAAGGGTTTCCCAGTTCAAGGAGAAACTAGAAGCCATTGGAGACTCCCATGATGAATATGAACTAGTTATGACTACTCTCAATGGTCTCACTATACCTTGGGATTCATTCATACAGAATATGTGTGCCAAAAAAGAAAGTATGAAGTTTGACATTGTATGGGAAGAGTGCATCCAAGAGGAAGTTAGATTAGCTAACACAAAATCTCTACTCAAAGAAGATGACCAAGCCTTATCCACCCATACCAGAAGAGGAAGAAGACAATAAAACTTCAAGATGTGAATTCACAAGGAGTATCAACCTCCCAATAGGTTTCAAAAGAAAAGAGAAAATAGTTAGAAGAAAGACTACTCCCATTATCAATGCTACAACTGTCACAATATAGGACACCTTTCTAGAGAGTTTCCATTAAATAAGAAGAACAACAAAATACATCATGCACATCTACCATAATATGAGGATGAAGAAGAAGAAGAAGAAAGAATTCGAAAGATATAAGCAAAAGAAGAAAATGTAGAAGAATATGTACTATTCTCTGCACTCGTTGGGTCTGTAATACATGGAGAAGATACATGGGTTATTGATAGTGGTGCTTCAAAGCACATTATAGGAAATAAGAAAAATATGTCAAGAATTGAAGAGAATAACTCTCCTTGCAACTTATCATTAGGAGATGACTATAAATATCCCATCAAAAGTATTGGTGAATCAAGCTACAAGCTTGACTCTGGAACTCCCATGAATATGAAGGAAGTACTATATGTACCAGGTTTGAAGAATAAATTACTTTCCATCTTATAATTGTAGAAATTACAAAGCCTTGATGGCATAAGGAATTTCATAAACAAGGTAAGGATCTAGGCACACAATTAACCTCACAGAGAATTGGAGAGAATTAGTATAAGGAGAGAAGAAGAGGAATTAATGAACAAACATTAATGAATGATCAATAAATGATAATTGATATTATTACACATGTAATACATCCTTATAAAGGAAAATAGAGTTGCTATAATACAACTCAAGCTAGCTCATAAAGCAGGCTTACTAATTATGATAAACCACAAAGTTGGCTAAAGCACTTTCCTAGTCTATCAAGGGCCTCACGAATTAGCAATAGCATGTGTGAATGATGATGAGTGAAGGAAAGAATTGATAATCTTGGAATATGGAGAGAAAATAATGGAGGATGGGCTGGCAACAAAAGTTTCCAGTTTCCTAGTTAACTAGCTTTACCTTATCCACAGAAAAACAGGATAAAGCATAATAAAGAAGAATCTGCTGTAAAGTGTTGTTACTAATTTTGGATGGCCATAAAGTGGTCAAGATCAACCCAAAATAATAAATAAATAATTCTTGGGGTATAAATGGACAGTGTTGACTTTAAGGTGCAAGTGGATGCCAACTATCTAAGCTAGTGGGTAGGAAATTAATCAAATAATGATTAATTATTTTATGAGTGGGTTTATGATATTCCAACACCCCCCTTTAAGCTTGAATTTATGATGATATCTCTGAACTAATCATAAATATATATGCATATCCTCCCAGCAACAAGGTTATGGTCACTGTTTTACAATTTATCTTGTCCAAAGAAATGAGGAAAGAGGAAAAACCACAAGGGGAAAATACTCCCTCAAGAAAGGACATGAAAAGTAATACCAAAAATGATGAATTGTTGGTGTTGCTGTTGCTCCAAACTAAATGTTGATTTCTGGAGGAATCTTCTTCTTGGGAAGAAGATAAATTTGCTCACCTGGATAAAAAAACATAAACAAATACAAGATGGATACTAGGACCATGTAGAACAACTGAGATCCAATGATGTCAAGGCAGTACTGAAGGATCTTGATACTTGTAATCAGCTCCAAGATGATGAGATGGCATGAAATTCAAACCAATTGAGATGAAATGAGATCCATATAGGTGAAATAACTGTCCAAGGGAATGTATAATGTCTCCATCTTCATTTACAGAGAGAGGATGTGTGCAAGTGATCATGTATGAACATAGAGAAGGAATAGGATCAAAGAGTGTGAATGCATGGGCTCCATGGGTTGATATAGCTTCCAAAGAATCCAAGAGATCACATATAATCACAACAATAGATTCATGGGAATATACTGGTAAAGAATCCTCTGTGGTAGAAGAATGTAAGGAGGAAAGATAGTGATGTTCAAAATATTCAAGGAGGCTCTGATAATGAATGCCAGGAAAAAAGGAGGAGCTGTAGAAGCGCATGGGATCAAGTATGCTAAGTGGAAAGACACTAAAAGGACTTGATTTGGCTAAGTAAACATCCTGGAAGTAACTGAGTTGTGCACCATCACAGAGATAGGTATGCACAAGGTGTAAAAGGTCTGGCATATGGATCTTAGAATCCATGATAGAAGACATAGAGAACACTGAATGTGTGAGTGAATCATCAATAGAAATAACGGATCCATTATTCACTTCTTTTTCATCAACACCATCATAAGAAGATTAATCAAGATCTTCTACTTGAAGAGAAACAAAAAAAATATGGTTATTCAATATTTGCTTCTTGATTGAAAGAGGAAGCATTTGAATCAAAGAGAGTATTAGCAACAAGAAATGTATGCGAAACTTCTTCATAATCAACTTCATTAGAGACTGTAGAGGTCGAGACATATTGAGAGAGATAAATCATTGAGGAGCTAGAAGAACTCTCCACATATCTAGAAGGATACTCATTGTGCTTTCCTAAAACTCTATCCAATGTTGTCCATAGATCCTTTGGGTATTCAACAAAATCAATAAGGTAGCACATGCTTGGAGAGATAGCTAGAGAAATAGCTTCAATTTCTCTATCACAGTCATTCAACCAGTCACTTAGATCCAGGGATAATTTTAGGGGCAAATTTTATCCTAGTGGGCTATTTTTCCAAGTTTTTCTCCCAAAAAGGATTTGCCATTTTGCATGTTTTGAAGCCCCGTTTCGCTCAATTTTGATGGGGTAAAGAATTTTCACCCTAAAAATCGCCAAATTATTATATAAACGATATAAAATCCTTGGAAATTAAAATATTTTTTTGAAAAATATCACCAATCATTTTATAGTTGGCGTTTTAAGAATTGGTAATATTCTCCAACATTTATACACTTTTAAATAAGCATGGTTCCTTAAAATCATCCCTACTTGGATCTTAATAAGATTCTTCACAAGATCCAATAGATATGTCATAGAGACCTTGTATCTTTAGAGATTAAATCATCTCCAATTTCCACTCTGAATAGCTTGTGAATGGAGAAAGAAGAGGAACTGATACTCTTGAATCCATTTGAAGTTGTACCTGCAAATCTGAAAAGGAGGATTAATTAATGAACTCTCAAAGATCTGATATCATGTAGATATTTTATATCCTATGCTCAGATACAATCTAGAGCTTTGATATCCTAAAATCTGATATCATGTAGAAATTCTAAAGCCTTGATGGCATAAGGAATTTCATAAACAAGGTAAGGATCTAGGCACACAATTAACCTCACAGAAATTGCATAGAATTAGCATAAGGAGAGAATAATAGGAATTAATGAACACACATTAATGAATGATTAATAAATGATAATTGATATTATTACATAGGTAATACATCCTTATAAAGGAAAATAGAGTTGCTATAAGACAACTCAAGCTATCTCATAAAGCAGGCTTACTAATTATGATAAACCCCATAGTTAGCTAAAGCACTTTCCTAGTCTATCAAGGGCCTCACGAATTAGAAATAGCATGTTTGAGTGATGATGAGTGAAGGAAATACTTTCTAAGCCTAGAATATGGAGAGAAAATAATGGAGGATGGGTTGGAAACAAAAGGTTCTAGTTTTTTAGTTAACTAACTTTACCTTATCCACAGAAAAACAGAATAAAGCAGAATACATAAGAATCTGTTGTAAAGCACTATTACTAATTCTGGATGGCCATAAAGGGGTCAAGATCAACCCAACATCAGAAAGAAATCATTCCTAGGGTATAGATGGAAAGTGTTGACTTTAAGGTGCAAGTGGATGCCAACTATATAAGCTAGTGGGTAGGAAATTAATCAAATAATGAGTAATTATTTTATAAGTGGGTTTATGATATTCCAACAAGCATTAGATAAGAAAGGATATAGATTTGATTTTATAGATGGAAAAATACTTATGGCCCAAAGGAAAATCAATTGAAGATGCACTTTTCATTGGTGAAGAAGAAGGAGGATTATAAAAACTCAAAGGACATTCAGAAACAACCTTTGTCCATGAGATCGATAGCTCAAGTGAACTATGGCATAAAATGATTGCTCACATAAACTGCAAAGCATTACCCTATCTGAGAAAAGTAGTAACTGGCTTACCATATTTGAAGATAGATCACGAAGGAACTTGCAAAGGTTGTACAAAAGGAAAGAATATCAAGAATCCATTTTTGAAGAGTGAAACAACCACTAAATGTACGTTGGAATTAGTTCATTTTGATGTATGTGGTCCAATTCTGTCCACATATTTAAGTGGATATGAATATTATGTTACATTTATTGATGACTATTCAAGAAAGACATGGATATACTTCTTGAAAACAAAGAATGAAGTACTCGGGAAATTCAAGGAATTCAAATCCTTGATAGAGAACCATTTAGATAGAAGAATTAAGATACTTAAAACAGATAATGGTGGAGAATATACTTCAAAAGAATTTGAAGCATTTTGTAAAGAAGATGGAATCAAGAGGGAAATAACCACTCCCTACAATCTCCAACATAATGGTGTTGCAGAAAGAAACAATATGAGCATTATGGAAGCAATGAAGACAAATATCCATGATCAAGATCTTCCTATGCATCTACGAGATGAAGCAGTAAGAACAACATTTTATGTGCATAATAGATTATCCCATAGTGCCCTTGGATTCAATACTCCAGAATAAATGAACACATGGAAGAAGCTTGAAGTGAGCCATCTCAAGATATTTGGTTGTCCAGTATATTTACACATTCCAAAATAAAAGAGAACCAAGTTGGACCCTTCTAGAAATAAGGGAGCATTTGTTGGATACTGCAAAGACTCCAAAGCCTTCAGGATATACATTTTAGGATTCCATCACATCGAGATTAGTAGGGATGTAAAATTTGACAAAGAACAACTCTTAATAAATCTAGAAAGTGTTAGCATGAAGAAGTACATGAAGAATATGTACCTCCCAGAAAAGTAGAAGTTGCGCCCTCTCTTGAAATAAAAGCATCAGAAGATCAATATATGATAGAACCTCAGGAACCCCTACTATGGACATATATCGAAAGAGAAAACCTACTTGGTTAAGAGGAATCATACAAACAGAAAGTATGGAGCTCCAGAAGACTCCACAAGAATAAGTAAGAGATCAAAGCCATTTTCCAATTATGTGGCCTTGATGTGTGATATTGTAGACCAAGAACCTACTAGTTACGAGAAATCTGTACAAATGAAAGAATGGGTAGAATAAATTATGGAATAATACCAGTCAATAATGAAGAATGATGTTTGGGATATAGTACCCAAGACAAAAAAAAAGAGTGTGGTATCTTCCAAGTGGATCTACAGGATAAAACATGAAGCTGATGGAAGTATTGAAAAATACAAGGCAAGATTTGTGGCTATAGTATTTTCTCAAAAAGAGGGGATTGATTATGAAGAGACATTTTATCCAATAGCAAGGTACACTTCCATCAGAACCATCATGGAACTTGCATCCATGATGTAGTGGAATCTACACTAGATGGATGTAAAGACAACCTTCCTAAATGGTGCGATTGAGGAAGAAGTATACATCGAACAACCACAAGGATTTGAATTCAAAGACAGAGGGACTTGTGTATGCAATTTGAAGAAATATTTGTATGGACTGAAGCAAGCTCCTAGAGCATAGTATTGGAAAAATAGATAGCTTCTTGACAATCTTGGGATTTATCAAGAGTAAATCCAGCCCTAACCTTTACCTAAAGGTTATGGATGATGAACCTGTCATACTATTTCTATATGTGGATGAATTATTCCTGATAGGAAATGAGAAACAAATTGCATATTGCAATAAGAAGCTTGTTGAAGAATTGAAGATGAAATATCTTGAATTGATGCACTATTTTATTGTCCTAGAAGTGTGGAAAATCCTAGAAGGAATCTTTCTGAACTAAGTAAAGTATGCAGTGGAAATCTTAAAAATATTTGATATGATGGATTGTAAAGCCATGGACACACCCATGGATACCAACCTGAAGTTGTTTTCTGATGAATCCTCAGAGTTAGTTGATGTGACTCAATACAGATAGATTATTGGTTCGTTTATGTATCTGATTAATACTAGGCTAGATATATTCTTTGATGTGAACACCCTGAGTCTGTATCTAGTTAAGTCTGGACGTGTTCACCTGATAGATGAAAAGCATGTGATGAGGTACTTGAAAAGTATGATAGACTATGGACTATATTATGACAGAGATCATGACTACAGATTATATGGATATACAAATTCAGATTGGGCAGGAAGTGTTGTAGATATAAAGAGAACCTCAGGTGGATGTTATTGTCTAGGATCCGCCATGATATCATGGTTTAGAAAGAAATAATCTAGTGTTTCTCTCAGCACGACTAAAGTAGAGTACATAGCAGACTGCTCTGTTAGTTGTGAAGCAATATGGCTTCAAAAATTGATGTCAGATCTATTTGACTTGGAGGTTGACACCACAATGATTCTATGTGATAACCATAGTTGTATAAAGATGATAGAGAATCCAGCGTTCCATGATAAATCAAAGCACATAGAAATCTGATATTTTTACATAAGGGATGTGGTACAGAAGGGACATATAAAACTCTAGTATGTGAGTACCGATGAGTAAGTTGCTGATGCATTGATTAAACCTCTGTCTCGATTAAAGTTTGAATATATCCGTGACAAGCCTTGTGTAGTCCAAAAATAATTTCCTTGTAGGGAGGAATAATGATGATGATGATATAATATTTCCCCACAAGGAGGAACAATGATGATGATATAGGTCTTTCCTCACAAGGAGGAACAATGTTGATGGTATAGATATTTCCTCGCAAGGAGAAACAATGATGACAATATAGATCTTTCATCACAAGGAGGAACAATGATGATGATATAAATATTTCCTCATAGGGAGGAACAATGATTATGATGTTACAAAATTTCATCACAAGGAGGAACAATGATGATATGGAACCTCCTCGAAAAGGGGGAGCAGTTCGATGATATGGACCCTCCTTGAAAAGGGGGAGCAGGTTGATGGTATGGACCGTACTTGGAAAGGGGGAGTGATGATGAGACTATCATTGCAAATAATATGGCGGTGATGCTTAAGTACATATAAGGCCAAGTACGCTCGCAAATGCTGATGAGGTATGGAATTTACTTATGGATGAAAGTATCCTCTCTCGGAGGATGGTCTTGTGGATAAGAATAATGTGCTCTTGAGAGTGGTCCTAGCCCTTACTGACGGAGGATGGTCCTACAGAATCATGATTCCTTTCTTCTGTAGAGTGATCCTACATTCATTTGCAGGATGGTGCCATAGACAAGAACACTCTCTTAAGCATGGTCATAGTGCTAATAGGATAAGGATTTTCTACGATGATTCCTGCATTAATTTGCATGCGATGTGGTCATGCATTCATTTGCAGATGATATCTACATTCAGTTGTAGACGATGTGGTCATTCGTTCATTTGTGGACGATATATGCATTCAGTTGCATATGATGATGTCCTGCATTCATTTGCAGATGAGATATGCATTCAGTTGTAGACAATGTGTTCCTACATTAATTTGCGAATGATATATCCATTCATTTGTAGATGATGTGGTCCTGAATTCATTTGCGGACCAGATTTATATTCATTTGTAGATGGTGTGTTCCTTCATTCATTTGTAGACGAGATCTACTTTCATTTGTAGTCGATGTGGTCCTTCATTTATTTGCAGATGAGATATACATTCATTTACAAACAATATGGTCATGTATTCATTTACAAACGATCCAACTAATTGATGATCTGGACCCTCCTTGTTAAGGGAGAGTAGGATGATGAGGATTGCATGTACAAAAGTGATAGGGATTGATCATCCCATAAATAGATCATGTGAGCAATAGGTAATGATGCTTATGATGATGTTATTAATAAACATATTAAGCAAATATGGAGACGATGAAAGTTTTGCTACAAAGGATTAAGTGATCGAGTGCTACAAAGGATCAAGTGATCAAGTGCTGCAAATGATCTAGTGATCAGGTGCTGCAAATGAATGAGTGATCGAGTGCTGAAAAGGATCGAGTGATCGAGTGCTACAAAGGATCGAGTGATTGAGTGCTGTAAAGGATCAAGTGATTGAGTGCTGCAAAGGATCGAGTGATGCAAAGGATCAAGTGATCGAGTGTTGCAAAGGATCGAGTGATAGAGCACTTCAAGAAGATGAATATCAAAGTGTTTCTATAAAGGATTGAGTGACCGAGTGCTGCAAGAAGATGAATATTAAGTTATTTTTGCAAAGGATCAAATGATCGGATACTGCGGAAGATGAAGACTCGGTGCTGTAGAAGATGATGTTCCACTACTGAAGATATTGAATATGTTCCAATAACAGTTCCAGTTACTGATGATTGTTGAAAAAATTCTATGACATATAGATGTATTAACTTGATACTGCTGAATATGCTCTGTCTCCTTGCTCCTATAGTTGATTATGTTGATGTCATTAGAATACCCTTCTCGTTAAGGGGGAGTGTTGAAATATTGTAACTTCGAAGAATATTCTAAATGTATTTTACTAATGTAACCCAAGGGAGATGTCTTATTCCTCCATCGAGATGTTACTATTGTATTTGGTCATCATAGAGTCATGCGGTATAACCTCCATTGTAAGTCGGGTCAATAGTACCATATGGAATATAACATAATACTGTTTTGTGTCTACCTAGGTGAATTCGAACCGGTAAGTTTGTTGGGGCCGACTTGTTAGAGTAAAAGTCAAGTGACAGAAAGAGTATAAATAGAGGAGTTATGTTCCTCGTTTGAACACACACACTCACTTGTGTATAACACATAGGAGAGAGATAGAGAGACATATCATCAAGGAGAAGGAGCACCTGTTTTGGGGTTTTATTTTATACATCTATATAGAGGAATTTTTCTTCCCCTTGAGGGTATCCCAAGATAAATTTGTGTGTATCTTTTGATTGTGTTTCTTTCAGTGATTCTTCATATGTTATTGATGTGAAATTGAATTAAACACTAATTATATCTAGTTAACAATATGAAATATTAACACATTAACATTGTAGTAGTAAGACATGAGATTAATATCATCTTGCACGATTGTTTTATGCAAATATTTGTAAATTGCAAAAAATAGAAAGAAACATTAATATGACCATTTGGAGGTGACTGTATAAAATGTCATTGGAATTAGTTATCTAGGATGGATGATCATGAGTCATGGTTTGGAGGCGCAAACATGGTGGGAGTGCTGCACCAATAACACTTAAATTTTGCAGTGTCTAAATATATTGTGACCACATTAAGAGTTTAGTATTATTATTGTAGCATTTTATTATAATTATTATTTCTCTCTCTCTCTGTAGGATTATTCTCCCCTACTCCTCCATCTACCCTTGACCCTCAGCCCCTCTCTCTTTATCTCCTCTAACTCCTTATAACCCCCCCTCTCTCCCTACCACCAGTAATCTCTCTCCCTCCCAGTAATTCCCCACCTACAAACCTAGCCCTATCATAACCCGTCGATCTCCCCCTTCCCTTATAGTAACATCTAGTATTATGTATGGTGTGCTTAGTATTTCAAATTAATAATATGTGAAGGATTTAATGGAGAAGCTATAAAAATAATTCAACCTAATTGGTTTCATGTTCCTCGATTTGATCCCTCAATATTGACACATTGAAATATGTATCTAGGAAAACTTAAGCATTGAGGTCATGTTAAACTCATGTTTAAATAACAAGACATGAGATTAATATCATCTTGCACGATTGTTTTAGACTCCAACAATTGTTTGTAAATTGCATAGAATGAAAATGAAAACGACATTAATATGACCATTTGGAGGTGACTTTATAAAACACCATTGGAATTAGTTATCTAGGATGGAGGATCATGGGTCACAGTTTAAAGGTGCGGACATGATGAGAGTTATGCATCAAGGACACCTAAAGTTTGTAATGTATGAATATATTATGACCACATTAATATTTTAGTATTATTAATGCAACATTTTATTATAGTTATTATTTTTTCCTATCTCTCCAAGATCAGTATCCTCTACTCCTCCATCTACCTCTAACCCCCACCTCTCTCTTTCTCTCTCTCTCTCTTTGCTGACCCATACCACCCAACAACACCCGGACCTCCCCCATAGTAACCTATAACCTAACCCTACTCCTAAGCCTCCCTCTTCCTCCCTCTTCCTCCCTCTTCCTCCCAATAATACCCATCCTACATCCCTACCCCTACCCTAACCTACACTCTCCCCATTCCCCTATAATAACCTCCATGCTTATGTATGTTGCGCTTCGTCTTTTGAATTAATAATGTGTGAAGAATGACTGAAAGTTGCTATAAGAGGCATGCAATGTAATTGGTTTTGTGCCCCTCCATTTGATACCTCTATACTGGTACATTGAAATATATATTTAATCAAACCTAACCATTGAGGGCATGGTAAATTCATGTTGCAGTAATAAGACATGACATCATGGCTGTCTTGTATAGTTGTTCTAAGTGTTGGTAATAACTCCCGATTCATTATTATTCCCTTACCAAAGCAAATATTTATACATTACAATGGCGGTTGAGAACCAGCCTTTTCACCTTCCTATCTATTCATATTCCTATTTATTATTTATTTACAATAATCCCGACGGATTATTCTAACAATCCCCCTCTTAATCCGAAGGGGTGTTCATAAGTCCGAGCATGTTTCTGAATCTTTCAAACTTTTCTCGTCCAAGCACTTTGGTGAAGATGTCTACAATTTGATCATTTGTGGAACAATGTCGAAGATGGACTGTCTTGGCCTCTACATGATGTCGAATCAAATGATACTTTGTGTTGATGTGTTTGGTTCGATCATGGAATCTAGGATTCTTAGCCAGCTTGATTGCAGAAGTATTGTCGACCAACAATGGAGTGGAGCTCTCTTGTTTTTCTTGCAAATCTTCAAGTATCTTCCTGAGCTATTTCTTTCATTGCTTCAGCTGCAGCCACATATTCTGCTTCTGTTGTTGAATCTGCTGGAACTGACTGTTTGCGTGATCTCCATGAAACAGCTGCTGATCC
>LPNX010404580.1:26949-66482 GCA_001517045.1 Pseudotsuga menziesii
GATAAAAACAATAACCTTGCAAGTCTACAGTCTCTGCCAAGGTGTACAATGCAACTTCAGGTTTTAAAGAGATACAATAATAGTATCGCGGCTTAAATTCGCAGCAATTTCAGGGAGAAGAAATTCAGTACAAGGTCTTCCAAAAGGCAGCAATGCAAATGGTGAAACCAGCAAAAAGGATAACAACTTTCAATATATACTCAGCTCCAAAACTGTAGCATATATTATTGGAATATAAATCCACACCTCACGCAGCATATATTATTTCAATATACTCAGCTCCACAACTCAGTGATATCAATCACCAGAGGAATTAGGGCACAAATTAGGGTTTTTGTGCACTTCCAATGGTCACAGGCAATACATAAAAATATTATGCAGCTCTTCAATGCAGCATGTAAACTCAATATATACCTCAAATTATAAAGCTGGTCTCACTTGCTTACAACGCTCCCACATAAAACTAGGTCAAACTATATAGTAGCTGTCTGATATTCACACAATATTCACATAAAAACTCAGCACATGGGCTCGCAGGCTCATGCAGCCTTCAGTTCATTCCTCACAGTCCACGCAGTCTCTTCACGCTGTCTCTTCAGCGCATTCCCACACAGTCTCTTCAGTTCAATTTTCAGCAAGTATTATATATCAGTGCATATATGCACACCATATCAATGCAGTCTTACAAACACTGTCTTCAACGCAGTTCCTACAAATCTTTGCAGGTGGAGGCAACCACTTCAAGCCCTTTATCTTCAATATACTCCAATACCCATAAGCGCTGCAGTCTTACAAAAAAGGATTCCACAGCCTTCAAAAATGCAAACTTTACTCCAACGCAAGCTTAATGCTTCACATAAGATTAGGGTTTACTTCAAAAAAATTAGGGTTCACTTCAATATTCTCAATATTCACTCAGCATATATATATGATCAACGCATATTATCTCTCCAGTGCAGTTCACAAAATATGAGAGAATGGGTTGCAGTTCACAGCGTCTCGCGGGGAACTGAACTTGTTGTGGCGTTCTTCAACACAGAGGTCACATATAATGCAGCCAATCTTCAGGCTGTGGCATTCTTCAACACAAATGTCACATATCAGAGCTTCATCATGCAGCCAGAACGCATACTAGGCATCTATTCCAGAAATCGTAGCCTCTTCACGCAGGCTCTCCACAGTGATGGTGATGGTGCACAGCTCATGATGGTGCACAGTTATATCAACGCAGCCTCAGCCAAGGGCAGACTGATAGGTATTATGCAGTTTACAAATCGCAGTCTTCAAGTCGTCGCAGTATTCTCACAAACGCAACATTATTCTTCAAATGAAATATGGTGTGTGGCAATTATTCTCAACTTAACTCTTCAACGCAGCATTACTATATAATAATAATACTGCTTCTATGCTGCTGCAGCAACATCCAGAGCCCAGAGATCGCCGAAGCTCCAAACTCTGGTTCTACGACAAGGGGGCATGAAAGGAAACCAACATATATCAGTCACAATGGTTCAACGCAGATATAGACTCCACGCACAGCATTCACATCTCCACGCAGTAGTGCCTTCACGCTGTAGAATATACTGAATCTACACTTCACCCCGTGAGTCTCTTCTCCACGCAGGAATTAGGGTTTACACAGCTCCAACGCAATGTATATCAATACACACAGTCCACGCATTATATATCAATGCAGTATCTCTCCAACGCATCTAATTTCAGCACAGAACTACATGATATTTGCGTCCATGCCAGATACCAATCCTTCAACGCAGGCAACAGATATACTCAACAATGCAGTCACACTGATATACACAAATCGCAGGATAAATTTGGGTTTACCAGAGATATACACACAGATCAAAAATATACAGCAACAACGAAAACTGAATGGAGATCGTGGTTAAAACTTAGGGTTAGGCTCTTCATTATACATCAAATGTATGAGCAGAAAACACAGGCAGAGGAGTAACGTATACACTGCATGCGACTCGACTGGAAGACTGATGGAGCAGTCTGGCAATGGACTGGCAAGTAGAATGACAATGGACAAAAATGCAGCAGGAGTTATGGCAGAAAGCCCCGCTCTGATACCACTTGTTGGTAATAACTCCCGATTCATTATTATTCCCTTACCAAAGAAAATATTTATACATTACAATGGCGGTTGAGAACCAGCCTTTTCACCTTCCTATCTATTCATATTCCTATTTATTATTTATTTACAATAATCCCGACGGATTATTCTAACACTAAGCTCCAACAAACATTTGTAAATTCCACATAATTAAAATGAAAGTCAAATTAATATGAACCTTTAGAGGTGTTTGTATAAAACAGTGTCAAAATTAGTGATCTCGAATGGACGATCATGAGTCACAGTTTGGAGGGGTGAACATGATGAGAGTGTTGCACCAAGGACACTTCAATTTTTTAATGTCCAAAGATATTGTGACCACATTAAGAGTTTAATATTCTTAATGTTAGCATTTTATTATTGATATTTTTTTGTCTCTCCCTCTAGGATCAGTCTCCCCTAACCGCTACCTACCCCTAACTCCCACCCCTCTCTTTGTCTGTGCTTACCCCTATTATAACATATTTTGTTTGATTTCCTTAGGAAATGTAGTGTTATATTTATATTCTTATATCATAAACTTATTTTACAAAATCACTTGTTAAGGTATAGTTCTATTTGACTATTGCTTCAAAATTTGACCAACATCTTGTGTTGAACTTTGAGCCTTTCATGTGTGTATTTTAACAATGCACACATCCTATGAAATGAATATGATGGATACACTTGTTGAATATCAAAATATTTAGAGCTATCGAAAATGGATGTGAATGTTAGGATTATTATTAATCCTCCCTTTGACCACATTAGTCTGTTTGTTTATTTCCCTAGCTTAGGAGGTATTCATCACTTCACCCATAAATGGCGGACACATATACTAGACATATACCAGTTACTACGCCTATCTACATGAATTTTGGTGCTGCATGGACTAATCCCTATAATTTAAGAACCCACTCAGAGTATCACCAGTAGTGTCCAATAATTGACAGCAATAGTTATTTAGTTATTCCCAATTTCGCTCCAATCCCCATCTGTTAGATCACTCCCAGTATCTCTAGTGCCATTTTACATGATTCAAGGGAATATAGGTGCCTTTTTTCACCTACCCTCTTTAGTTAATTCGTTGTGAAATATTTTAGTGATACGGAGTTGCATTAGTTAGATCTAGTGGTGATTTTCACACACTGATTTAAATCCTAAGTTAGTCTAGGTTGGTAGATTCAACTGCCTATTTATGTATTCAAATTGTTCCTTGATGTTGTATTATATATTCACCCATAATGATGAATAAGATTGTAATGGAGTATTTCTCATATTGTTCTTCAACTCATTGTGTAATAGAAATTATTCTTCTCTATATTTTTCTTGTGCAATCTATGTGAAGAATATTTATGTCCCAAGATATTCCTATCAGAATCTAATATGGTATCAGAGGTTGGTTAAGCTATTCTAACCCCCCTCATATACTTCCATTGATGCACTAGAAGCAGCTGGGTTCCACATAATTCCTGGAATAACTGCATTGCTCCTTCTGGATTTGGTTTAGAGAAGTCTATCCAAGTGTGCCACACCAAGTGAATGTGTTCTTTATCGAAGTAGAGGTTGATTTTCCTAACATAATTTTTATTTCTAGTTTTGTGCAGGTATTTAGTTCTCTCACTAGTAACGCACCAACAAAGAATGGATCTATCTAAGATAGTAACATTGAGTTCCTTCAGTTATAATGAATGGAAAGCCAGTATTGAGATACTGTTGCATAGCAGAGGTCTCTACATAGTTACTATGGCCTTAGAAATTGAGCCTAATGCAATTGTTGAGAAAGCAAAGTGGCATAACAAGAAGGATGAAGCTTATGGCTTACTCTCTCTCTCTCTCTCTCCATAGCTTAGTTTCCATATTAACAGATTAACAAGCCCTAATGAAGTGTGGATCAAACTTGAATCCCTCTTCGAAAAGCAATATGAATTTAGAGGACATCAATTGGATAATGAGTTAATATCATTGAGACAAAGTGAATTCAAAACCATTGACGAATTCCTCACTAAGTTTAAGTCATTAGTGATTTTTCTCAAGAAGTGTGGTATTGAGAAGAATGAAGAGAAATTAATCCACTCCATCCTATCAAATCTGGGTTTGGAATACTCAGGTTTTGTGTCAACATTCAATTCTACTAAGATTTTTGTTCGAAATTGGAGGATGTCATCCCTAGATGCATTCATAGATACTCTCACTCAAGAGAAGGTCAAGATGATTCAAATGGAGACTCTCAAAACCTCAAACAATCATGTGCTTGCAACTCTTGAAAATAATAATTTCAAATCCAAATGAAATGTTAAAGTGAAGGAGAATAATCCAAAGTCAGACTCTGAAGATGAAGGTTCTTGCTCTACTGATGAAGGCTCGAATTCCAAGAAGAAGGGGGACACGAAAGGAAGATCAAAGTGTACTTATTGCAACAAACCTTCTCACAATGAAAAACCTTGTTTTAAAAATAATATTGAAATCATTAATTAATTGCTCAAAAGGAACAACATTGATGTTCTATATTTGCAAGAAAAGAAGGAAGGGAAAATTCTATTGATCCCTAGGGGCACTGCCACATTATGCAATTCAAAGGTAATGATTGTCATGATTTGTTTGATAGAATAAATTATTTTCCTGATATATAGTATTTTTATACTTATTATGATATATCAAAATCATAAATATCCTTTCCTTCCTTGGAAAAGGTACCTATCAGTTTCCCAGAGCCATCTCCTCTCAATACTAGCTTTCTGCCAGTAGTTTCTGACTTGTCTTCATCAAACTCTTTCAAAATACATTTAGATTATTATTTATCTAATTTACAGGATGATTTGTAGGCTAATATTCAGGTTATTACACCACTATCCCATCCATTTGATGCTCTAAAGACCCTACAACTTGCAAATGCTTTGGTTGGTAAACTAGAAAATTTCATGGTTTCCTATATTGTATTACTGGTGAAAGTTGTTATCATATCTTTGTTTTCTTCCATTGGTTGGTTTTCCTTATAATTGGATTTATGTGGGATTCTATTATATACATTTGGATCTTATATAACCTTTATTATTTCAAATTGTAGATCCTTATACTCTCCATATTTTCCTAATTGTCAATGTAGACTAGTTGCACCTAGTTTTCCTACTGTGACTCAACCGAATTTTGGAGCCACTATACCTTGGTTGTTTGTTGATTCATATGAATTAATTTAAAATATTTCAGAGCATCGTAAGCTCTATTATAGAATTAGAAAATTTTCACATTATTTTGGAAAGAAGGTTAATGATCGGTTCACCATTATGCAACTACACTACAAATTGAGCCTGCGATCTCATTGATGTTCTTTGGTTAGGAGATGATTGCAAAAATCTCTTTTTCATATTTGATTTTATGTTCAGATATCAAATTTTATGTTGTCACATCAAGAAGCATTCTTATTATTCTCCTTCATCACCAGAATATGAGCTTCAAGGGGTTTCTCCTCATGTTTTTTGTCTACACAACATTGGAAAACTGATACACGATCAAGGAATCACCAACAAATCCACAAAGTTTTTAACCAAAAAGAAGTACATCCAACTTATTCAAGTGAAGAAAAAACGAAGTGAAGATATTAATTTAAGTTCTATGCATGTCCATTTTTTAGGAAGGTTTTGCCCCATGCAGTTTTTCCTTTTCCCTCATTTTACATGGATAAATAATTTTTACATTTAGATTGTAATGGGTGACCTTTGGTATCAGTTACCATGGCCCAGGTTGTCCAAAGTTAGGATTTAATTGGGGTGTTATCATTATTATTAGTCCTCCCTTTGACCACATTATAATATTTTTTATTTCCCTATCTTATGAGGTCTTTATGACTTCACTAATGCATGGGGGGGACATCTACTAGACATTTACCACTTACTACATATGTATGCATGAATTTTGGTGCTCTAGGGATCAATACCTATAATTTAGGAACCCACTCATAGTATCACCAACAATGTCCAGTAGTTGTCTCCAGTAGGTATTCAGTTATGTCCATTTATGATTTGATACCCATCGGTTGATCACTCCAAGTGTCTCTAGCGCCAGTTTGCACGATTCAAGTAAATATAGGTGCCTTTTTTCACCTACCCTCTTTAGTTAACTGGTTGTGAATTATTTTAGTGACTCAGAGTCACATTAGGTAGCTATAGTGGTGATTTTTCCACACTGATTTAACTCCCAAGTCAGTCTAGGTTGGTAGATTCCACTACCTCTTTATGTATTCAAATTATTCCTTGATGTTGTATTATATATTCACCCATAATGATGAATAATATCGTAATGGAAGATTTCTTATATTGTTCTTCAAATCATTGTGTAATAGCAATTATTCTTATGCAATCTATGCAGTGAAGACTATTTTTGTCCCAAGATCTGCCTATCAGAATCTAATAGTGAAATTTGTTTTTCATCCTCCTAAACCACTTACGAATCCCGTCAGTAAAAACAAGTTGTCACATTAAAGGATGGGTAAAAAATATCGTTTGTCATTATTTCCCACACTTTGATATGAATAATAAAAGGATGTGTTGAAAGGAATGGTAAAATATTTTAATTTCAAATTCGAAATGTTATTTCCCTACCTAACTAGCATGTTTCTAATTCATTTTTTTGAAGATCAGAGCTGTATCTACACCAAGAGAAGATAACTGATGGGTAAATCAATGAAATTGTTTCAAAATTTCATAGCGACAATACTGGTAATATTTGTCTATACGTCAATTATATTTGTCTATAAAAAGAAAGGAAATATTGAATGTTGCAATTCTAAGTTTCAGTAATTAATTACCTAGTAAAATGCCACCTAGAAATTTTTTATAACATTCTATGAAGTAGGATAATCTAGTCATAGATCCTGAAATCTTAGTTAACCTTTTGAAGATGTTTTCAACTCCAAAGTTAGTTTTCCTGCTTTAAACCCTCTGTTAATTCCCTTTGAGCAACCTGCACATTGTTTTTATATTTTGGAGGCTTATTGGGAATGTGGTTTAACCCAATGCTTCCGATAGATCCATATTTTGGGTAAGAAAAGGAATTTATATGGGATAATCCAATATATATAATCATCAGTGGACCTAAAATTCTAAAGGACATGGAATATTAGATGGTTAGAATCAAGCGAAATTTGAAAGCAGCTCAAGACAGACAGAAAAGTTACGAAAATCATAACAGAAATGATAGACACTTTAAATTTGGAGATCGTGTATTTTTGAAAGTCGTACCCAAGAAGAGTCCCTTGAACTTCGAGAATTGTTCCAAGCTAGCTTCTCGATGCTTTAGAACTTTTGAGATCCTAGATAGGACAGGGCTTGTTGAATATGATATTAAATTTCTTGCTAGGATAAAAGTGCATAATGTATTTCATGTCTCTTTGTTGAAAAAGTATATACTCGATGCTAATCATGTGATTGATTGGTTTGTAATTCAGGTGGAACTGAAAGGGTATTTTTTGGTACAATTAGTTTCCATATTGGGCAAAAATATAAAGCTACCCCAAAATCAAGAGATCAAGAAGGTAAAGGTCCACTGGACCCATTATAGTCTTCAATATACTACTTGGGAGTTAGAGGATGCTATGAGGAGGCATACCCTTAATTTTTTAAAATTTTATTAATACATGTATGTAATAAGTATGCATCGACAATGATGCATTGATTTAAGGGGTATGGGAATATAATACCCCAATGTTTTAATCTTGGACATATGTATTTATTATTATTTTTTGTTATTGTAGCACAAGGTTCCAAGACTATGTACTTGGACATTACTGTTATTATTGGTGTTTAATAAAATTAACTGGCTCAACATGGATTACAAATGATAATGGGGGGACATGGTTTCCACTTGTGAGGGGCACTAGGAATAGGAGTTGTTACTCTCACTAACATTACTTTTTGGACCCTATTTTTGATTATTTTGTCCTATGGAGTTACTATTTCACCTTATTATGGTTTAGTGGACCCCTCTTTTACTACTGTACCCTCATGAAGGTTTGGTGGGCCCCACTTTTTGAATCCCTCCTTGGAAGAGATATACTCTTTCTTGGGCCCCACTTGAACTAAGGAACCCTCTCCATAGATTCTATAAGTTGTAAGCTATATTTTAGCTTCCACCTCCTTTATTCTTTCCTCCACCTCCACAAGTGCACCCTACTCTTCTATTCCTCCATATCTTTGTGCTTCCATAATATTTAAAACCCTATTGTATCCCCTCTCTCACTTGATCATGCACCGTCCTTGTGATATTATGCTTTCACTCCTTGGTTTTTGGTAACTCCTCCTCATGGTGCTAATTCAAGAAGGGAATATCCTAAAATAAGCCACCACTAAACCAATTTGAGTTAGGTCTCCATGGTGAATCCTAACCACACCTCAACCAATTCGATTTTGTCTCCTTCATTTCGAATTTTCCTCTTTGCGATTTATTTATACATGATCTATCTCATTGTTGTGTCAGTTAGTGAGTAAGTGGGTTGGATGGTGGTCATTGTGATTTGTGTTATGTGTGAGAAAATAATGTTACCATATAGTTTCTATTTTTTTACCTTTGTTCCCTCAAGGACCATTACTTGTCCCTAGTGTAGCATGCAAAGCCATTAGGTGAGGGTGGTGATATCCGAAGAGCTATGGTGAGCGTGGGTAGTCAAAACTCACCAGGTAGTGTAGATGAAAGGGAAAGTAAGTTGTGAGGGAGTGAATTGTGGCTACTCTGGTTGATATTACCTCTACTTGTGGAACCATGTCCTCATATATGGGGTTACAGTCATGATGAGAGATGCATGAGCATGGAATATCTAAGGTTGGGAGGAACATGGCCCTATTGAAGCCAATTTTATTCTTTGAGATAAGTATTTTGTAATGTCACCAGGGGATATAAAAGGGTATCAATGACATATAATTATATCTCTAATATTAATTAGATAATTTTATCCCATCGGATTAGTCAAACCGATATTTAATTTCATTTTTCATGATTTAATTTCGACAAAGTCCCTTTAATTACCAATAAAGTAAAACAAATTTAATAACTATTCCAAGAAATGATCCAAGCGATAGGAAAGTTTCTTAAAATCATATAACATCATCAAAACTTCAATCCAATTCATATCATAGATGATAACCACTTCTAAAGGATAAGTATTCTTATTCACAATTAACTAGTAATTAAGGTGTTAATTACAACACTTAATGACACTTAGTGTGCAAATGACAACACTTATCACAAATCCAATTGTTTAAAAAATAACAATTTATTATCAATACCAATGGATTAATAACATATAATTACATGTAAATAAGGCCTAATTACTAAAATTACAATAATTAATCATGCCAATTATGAAAGAGAGTCTGCAAGTGTTAATTAGTTTTCCAATATAAGCAATTAGTCTTGCACAAAATAAACTTGTAACCATGCCATTAAACTCAAAATAAATCCTAAATCCATTAAAACATTTTTTTATTTTTTATCTACAACCAATTAAAGGTTTATTTTCATATTATTCCAATTGCTCATAAGGTGATCTTTTCCATCAATTCCAATGAAACTAGTTAACATTCACAAGAAGAAATTGAGTTTAAATAATTGAAATAAAATTAAATGAATCCATAATTAAAGGATAACACATTATAATTATACACATATAGAGAAATAACATGTATGTAACATTCCATTTTTACTAAAACAAATATTTTAATCCACAACTAGTTATCAAATTTCACTGCAATGTATCCAGTTTCCAATTTAACTTACCAAATTCCAAATAAAAATAAATATATGAATATTCTATCTCATGGAAATAATATAAGGGGTCACATAAATTCATTATGTATTTATTTTTGTGCGCATATACAATATGTTACATAACTCACAAAACTAGATAATTCTACTCATCCGAATTGACCAGTAATTCTAGGAATCACTTGAATAATTAAATCCACATCTCATAGAATAATTCAAATTCCATTCCAAATATAAATAGAATGTATAATAATTCGTAACATATTTATATCTCATTCTAACATTTTCAAAGTCACAAATCTACTCAAAACAATTCCATTGAAGGAGCTAGAAATTAGAAATTGATCTAGAGTTTCGGTAGACATTTTCCAAACACTATAAAGAATATTTACCATAAAAGTTTCACACACATTTAAAGTGTATTTATCATAAATAATAATAAAAATAACACTCGGGCATTTTTACAAACACTTAATGTGCTAAGTCTCCAAACTATGCAAAACAATCCAATCAAAGAACTAGTTTTTGAATAAAAGGTAGAAGCATCCAAGAGAAGTGTTCTAAATTATTTTGAGGCTATTGTACCATAAAAATAAACATTATATAATTAAAATTTGAATAAATATCATTTCTTTATCAGAGGTTCCAAATAATTTTTCCCTCAAACAATTTGTACACAAAATCTCAAAAACTAGTTTCCCATTCCTTCAAACAATTTACTTGCATGAATTTATTGAATTCCATGAGAAATTTATCCCACATATAGCTCATATGTTTCATAAAAGTTTCATGTGAATCCATAAATAAATCATATCATATCCAAATAAATTAAATAAACATGATATACAGAACTTATCTTGTCCAAATACCCAACCAGAATTGACTGTGCCAGTTCCACCCAGTCGTAGACACAATGAAAGTAAAAACTCATTTTTCAATGGTCACCCCTGACAGAACCATGATTCCACAATAAATAGTGTACTTAATGACAAATTATCTCAATAAATTATTCCAACCACAACCCGACGATAAGTATGACCTCGACTTCCACTCTACGAAAATTCTAGTGGCTTTAGGCCAACAATCCAACAACAACCCAATGTAATGTAGCACTTCCAATCCATGGAAATAAAAGTGGATCCAAAGTAACTCAACTTTGGCACATGACCAGTAAGGATCCAATACCAAGAGTATAAAATCAAACCACAAATTCCAAACACAAGCACACAAGAAAAATCTTGAACCAACAAATAAGAGTGACTAGCCAACACAAGTAAATCAATTTCCTTCATGAGAAATTCTAATTGGGAGAGAAAGGGACACAAGCATGAGAGTTACATTCCAAAAATAGAAAATAGGAGTTACACATCAAGCATATACACCAAGAGGCACACTAATCCAACTCATGAAGGTGCAGTAGGTGAGAGAGGCATTCCAATCCTCAAATAAAAATTAATCTCAGAGAAAATAAAACTATGGAGTAACATAAAAAGCAAGGGTACATAACCAAGAGGGTCCATCAAGTAAATAAGAAGGGTGTATAACATTATCATAGGCTCAACACACATAGGTAAACACTTTTTCACAACCCCTTGCTTGTAACATCATGGTTCCTCATACTCTTTCGTGGCATGGATGGCCCGATTTTTTTTATTTTATTAATTAATTTATAAGTTCAACATAATAATAATAATAATAATGTGCAAAACATTATATAGTAACCTTGTGGAACTATGTTTAGAATAACAACAATAATGATATGTAAGTTAACATTCAGATAAAGTTAGTTGCGCCGAGAGGCGCTCTACAGCCCAGTATGGGGGAGATCTTGTAAAGTTACTTAACCTTACGTAAGGTTATGTTTGCTATAAATAATATTGCAGATTATGAGGAAGATGTTGTAACTTGTAACGTTATGTTGGCTATAAATAATATTTCTCATTATGAGGGAGATGTTGTAACTTTATGTAATGTTATGTAACGTTACATTTTACTTTTTACTTCTAAAAAGTAAAAAAAATAGCATAGGAATCCATAGCACAAGTAAAAGTAGTTTGTACGTTTAAAATAATACCATTAAAGTTATACATATAATTTTTTTAAATAAATTTTAAAATTAAAAAAACAACAATTAAATCTAAAATCACATGAATGATTTCATTTTGATTAAGATTTTGATAACTATTTAAATGTCCAAAAATATTTGGAATTCAGAATATCCAAATTAACCCAAAACCTTAGAAAACAATCTAGAAAATGTTTAAATACATTATAAATACGCTGGAATGATAGAAGTTTAGTTACACCATTCTAAAATATGAAAAAAAAATGCTGGAATGATAGAAGTTTAGTTACAGCATTCTAAAATATGATAAAAATAGTGCACTTCACTCATCTTTGTTTTGCGCCCAAGGTTTAGCATTTCAGTCAGATGTAAAGTGGGATCTCATAAACCAACAAAAGTGATGAAAGCACACACCGAAAGTGATAAACAAACAAGTGATAAATTGCACCGAAAACAAGTATTTTTTGTTTTTATAACATGGACTGAATGAATCGCCATCTAATGGGTCATGAATCATGACAATGAGAAAATCTAAAAAAGATGGATGGAATCCAAGGTGTTCTAATTTATAAACCATTTTATTACATATATTAAATTATTCTTAATACAAAAAAACTAATAGATTGATCGTGTGGATATTTGAACAAATGAACTGATGACGAGATGTACATCTCATTAAGCAATTTAAGATGCATATCATCTCTTCTGTGGCAAATTGGAAATGCCGAGAGGCAATCAGAATGACAGAATCGACTGATGTGCTATTCCGCTCCACCTTCACATTTAGGAGACCCTTTGCAAGGCCGAGATAGTCGCGAGAACCAACCAAAAAATTAACCTACGCTCTCCTGTTCTTGGCTACCCAGCCTTTTCCCCAAAGATCTTTGCCGAAAATTTGCAGAATAACAAGGTTGAAGTGAGTGTATGTTTGCACTTCAATGGGAGCATTATTTTTAACAATAAGAAACAACCATTGCAGAACCCCCCAACCATTAGATTTGGAAACCCAGAGCTCTCGTCAGTGAATTCGATTCATGCAAAGACTGCCGCCGAATACACTCTTGCAGGCCCATATGGAAGATCGAATCAACATTCAGTTTCTTCCACCAGTTTAGGACGTGTCAATGGAAGCACATGATTTTCCATGACTTCATTGTATCAGAACGCTCGAGATTCTAATATTGTTTTCATTTTTTTATGCTTTTACCAATCCCATGGAGATTACAGTTTTACTAAGAATAAAGCACCAGCTTATTGAAATTGATTGGCAATTGATATTCAAATTACCAAAATCCAATTACAACCGGAATATTTTTGAATTTTGTGATAATCTTACATTTTTTTGTAATACCCCGGTTCTGACCCCGTTTGCATTAAAAGGTACATGATGTCTATATTGTAATTAATCGTGGTGTGGAGCTAAAGGCAAAAGCTCCACCATCGATTTGGTTGTGTTATGTTTCGGCGATTGGGATCGTTGCCGATGGTATGTCGTGCTATCCGACACATTATAGTTTTGGCATCATGTAAATATGCACTTTAATTAAAATGAACCTACAACCAGCTATGACGGTGCAATGATAATGAAAAGGGCATGATTTACTAAGGTTAAGGGGGGGGATTGTCTAACCGTGGGAGCCATTGAGAAAGTGCCATGTGTCAACCACCTTCTTGTCTCTTTCAGTCACCAAGTTCTTTGGGCAGGTGTTAGTTGAGGGCAATTACTACTTGAGGAAACGTGGGCATGGGGGGCATCGGTATGGCAGGCTATTGTCAGCTCTGACGGTATGCATACCCAGCGGCAGAACCATCGTTTCCCTCATGCAGGGAGTTGGCCTGGTCTTCACCTTCACGATTGTGGTCTGGGGAATTCCATCCTCACGCGGGAGTGGTTCTATCTTTCCTCACGCACAGGCTGGGATTGCTTCCTCACGTAGCGAGTTGGGGAATTGTTTTCTGTCACCCATGATTTCCCTGTGAAGGGCCATTCATGATTTTCTGCTATGTGTATGTGTTCCCATACCTATTTATGGTATGTGCTTACGTTTTTCCTCCTGTCCATTCGGAGAGTCTGTTTTGTTTTCCAACTCCGGGCTGTGCTTTTCCCGTGCTTCATTGTTGAGACAGGGGCCGTTGTCTTCCCCACGTTTTTCGTTGCTGTGGCCTCATTTACGTTTTTGAGCTGCTGTAGGTTATTATTGGGTCGTTTTGGCCACGATAGGGCCAAGAACGACTCAGGAAATTGGATTTCCCCGTTCAAGCTGTGAATCGCTTGTTTGCTGCATGTATGGTCTTCGGACTGTGTTGGAGTGAGATGAGGGTTTGGTTTGCTTGATAAACCTGGTGTGTTTGGAAACCACACAGACAGAGCTAGAGGGCTGGCTTTCTTCTCCACAACCCCTGAATAGCACTGGAAGGGAGGTCAAGCCCTGAGGGACTGTGTAGTAGAGAAGGGACTAATTTCCTTGTGTTGGGTGTGTGTGGGTGTCCTAGAAGTCAGGATAGTTCTGGTGTAGGTGTCCTTAGCTCTTCAATGAGCTCACCAGCGTAGCATTTAGCTTTTCTCAGCTCCTTGATGGCGTGATAAACCCAACCGTGTTGCCTTGACTGATTTGTTGATGGCCTGATAAACCCAACTGTGTTGGCTTGGATGATTTGTGTATCCTTGGCTATGTGTAAGCCTGCTTGTTCCTTATTCCTTGGGGAATCATGCCCAGCTCGGGGGGTGGCAGTGTTGCTGAGAGATTAAGGAGCACGCTAGCCTATGGTTGGGTGAAACGTTGTAGCGACGTAGCTGGTTGCGGGATGAGTTCTTTATAAGATAAGTATTCTTGTCTATTTCACTTCTGCAATCATATTTACTATTAATGAATTATGATGAACATGTTAAATGCTTGAATGTATGGTTTTCCTTCAGCTGTATGATAATCATGTATGCATGTTTTTACTTCCAAGCAATTTTCTTCAGTTTATATGTATGTATGTACATGTTCATGGGGCTAGTTGCCTGGATGGTTAATGGCATGGTAGCATCCTCTTTGCCAGTCGGAGGGTCGGGGACATTACAGTGTGGTATCAGAGCTATCGTTGCAGCATTGGGCCTTAGAGGGCCATGAGAAATCAGCTAGCAGAGGCAGGTTTCCCTCTGCCCAGCAGGAAGAAATGTGAATGACAGAAAATCTTTAGAAAATTTTCGTTGAAATTTTCTAAGTGCCGAGCTTGTTGGATCATTGGAGGACTTAGTTGGAAGCTCCTCTGATACATCGGATAGCATAGTCGGAAGGCCACCCGATGAGGGACAGTCAAAAAGGAATTTTGGAAAATTTTTCTAAGTGTTGGACCATTGGCTCATCGAAAGACTCAGTCTGAGGCCCCTCCGATGCAGTGGACAGTTTAGTCGAAGGGCCATTCGACACAGACCCAGTGTCGGCACGAATTAGATGATGGGATAGTCGACATAGCGGTGGAAGAAAGAAGATGGAGGCATCGATACGTCGGCTCCGTTCAGCTGAAGACCACCGAAACGACGGCAGAGATCAGCTGAAGACCGCCGAAATGACAGTTTGTTTAGTCGAAAGAACATCCGATAAAGGCCATCAGCGTCGACGGGAGATAGAAGATGAGAGCGCCGACACGGAGTAGAAGGAAGAATTTTTTTTGCTGAAATTTTCAAAGTGCTGAAAACATCGGAAGTCTTCAGCTGAAGACCGTCGATATGTTGGTGCATCTAGATGGATGGACTTCCGATACGTCGGTAGAGAACATGTGAAGACAGAGCCGCAGTGTCGGCAGAGATCTCCGGAAGCTCGCCGAAACGTCGACGAAGTTTAGTTGATAGAACTGTTGATAATACATCAGGGAAAACTAGTTGAGCAAGTAGCCGATGCAGCCGCGGTAAAGGGAAGAAAATTTTCCAGAAAGAAAAATTTTCGAAAAATTTGTCTAAGTATAGGAAACATTGGAAAATTTTAGTTGTTCGAATAGCCGATACCTCGGTGGAAGATAAAGGAAGTTTCGCCGAAAGTTAGTTGATGGAGTAGCCGCAACGACGGCAGAAAATAGATGATGATGTAGCCGCAACGGCGCCGGAAGATAGATAATGAAGTCCCCGCAATGGCAGCAGAAGATAGACGATAAGGGCGCCGACGCGAAGGAGAAAAGAGAATGAAAACTTCTCTTAAGTGTTGAAATCATCAGAGAAAAATAGAGGACCAGACCGCTGATACGTCGGGAAAGATTAGTGAATTGGATCGCCGATACGTCGTAGAAGATTAGAGGATTAGATCGTTGATACATCGAAAAATTTTAGTTGAAGAGACCGTCGATGAGCACCGAAGAAAACTTGTTGTTTGGGTTGCCGAAGTGTCAGAAGCCTAGTCAACTAAGGATCTGATACGTCGGAAGATTAGATGGGAAGAGTCCCGATTTTACAAAGGAAAATTTTGCAGTTTTTCAGTGGGATTTTTCAGCGAACTTCAACAACTTTTCAGGGAGATTTTCAACAGTTTTCAAGTGGATTTTCAGTGTTGAAAAGGAAGAAAATTCTAAGTGGCGGAAGTTGGCATTCCAGACCAGAATATAGTTGTGTGTAAGAGTGCATAAATTGGGTGGAAATTGTCATTTTAGAAGTGGTGTGATTTTCACATCCGAGGTTAGAATGGAGCATGTGGATAGGCGTTGGAAAGCTTATCCATTAGGGAACAATGGAGAATCACCAGAGTTTGAATGTGGATAAAAAAAGTACCATGTTGTTGTCAATATGGACAAATCCGAAAATTGCATGCCTAGAGGTAGCAAAGACCATGAAGTCGAACCAACTGTTATGTGGAAGAGGAGTTCCATGCAAAGATGATGGACTTGAAAAGAGAAATTTCCTTAACCCCTGTCTTACTAATTATATTATATTTTATAAGTTTTGTACATAAAATGTATGGGGATATGCCTTGCATGCATAGGATATTACATATTGGTAAGAGTAGTGGGAATTATACATTTACAATGAACCACTAAAGGTAAATATTGTATTGGTGTTGGTATTGGTAGAAAAACCAATGACAACATGAGCATGGATGAATATGTTGCTGATGTTGATGAAGGTGACCAGTGACCTTATGGAGAAAGGGATAAGGCAACAAATCCAGGATCAAAAGTTGGTGAGTGGATTCTACAATCTCCTGCAAGGGACCTGTTACCACCTAAGTTGTACTTAGTGGTTTTTATCAAGAGAGCCTGGTGAACCGGACAGGGTTAACTTGTTCGGACCTCAAAAAGACCTTTGGAAGTACTTCTGGGAAGTGCTTTTTGTATCATATCACATGTTCATACCCCATGGGGGAATTGTAATAAATGTTCTAGCATGATAGTGTCTGTAAAAGACTCGGTGTCTTAGATTTCATTTGTCAATCCGATCAGCCCAGGGTGTTTTTTCCCTTGGTTATTATTGGTTGTTGAATAAACGACTGATAATTTCTGAGTTTTTCACTCCATACCTCCAAAGTTGGGGTGGTCGGCTTGGCATTTGTGCCTATTGAGGTTATTAGAGTCTATGTGTCAATGTGTAAGCATGATAGACATCATTTTTGAGTCATATGAACATGTCTAAGTCCCCCCCGGTGTTTTTCAATTTTTCAATTTTTTAGTTTTTTCAGTGTTTTTTATTAAATTTTAATTTTTTCAAAACTTAGGCTATTTTTTAATAGTTTAATTGGAAAAATTGAGTCTATAATAAAAGTGGGCCAAATAATCGATTTCAGTCATGTAGGTGCTCATTTTCAAGCTAAGAGCACCATGTAAACCCATGGACCCACTCTTTCCTAAGTTTTGAGTGATCTTCCATCACTAAGGTCAGAAAGCCCCAAAAATCAATTATTGATTAGTTTAATTAATAAATTGATGAATAATGGAGCAAATCCAAAATCAATAACTCAATGGATTCTCAATCGATTTGACTGAAATCAATCAGATCTGGAGCAGATTGACTGGATCTGACAAATACTTGACTAAAGGAGGGGATCAAATCAGATCCAGAGCTGATCTACAGTGGTTTTCATGGGGAATTGCGCCCTCCCTCTCTCCTCAACACATTTTGGCTCTCCTGGATGCTCTGTGGGCCGATGTGTCAGTGTATGGGTTGAGGTGGCAGCCAGATCAGGCCCCCAGTTGACAAGTAGGCTCAGTTTAGCCTCAGTTCTGCATTGATGAACTATCCATCAGATGATTTCACTTGATTCCATGAGGAATTGCGCCCCCCCTGGGATAGATGGCCTGCAAATTGTATAAATCAAGGCACAGCCTCCTCTTCCAAGCTAGTTAGAACTGGATTGAGGTGCTGTTGCTCTTGTACTGTATTGTTTTTTTCATTCTGGAATAAATAAGCTTTGGAGGCAAGATCTATGGTGTAATGCTCTTCATGTGTGGATGTTGATTGTCAAATGCTTATGAGGTATAATCTACATTTGTTTATCATTGCTTTGCTGGTTAATTGTTGGCCTTGAAGGAGAGAGCTCCCTCCTGTTAGGGTAAGAGTTTATTCTAGTTTGATTTATGCTCTTACTGTTGCTTGTTCTAGATCTATTGGATTTGTATGTATTTTAAGTTTAATTGCATGCTTTCCAATCATCTCTTTCGGCAGCACCTATGTTTTAACCATCTGTTTGTGCAAGGGTTTTCAAGTTGCAGATGATATCGCTGGTAGAAGAGGTTGAGCTGGTTTGAATCTTCCTCATCTTCAGTATCTTATGAATGACATAGTCTCTCGGTGTTCCACCAAAGCAGAATCTAAAGCCCAACATTCCCAGGCTTCAAACACTCTTTCTCTCTCTTCCTCCTTTAAAAATTATTAAACTTTCCTCAAACTAGTTACTTTAAGGTTTCTTTTTAAATATGATCTATCTCATAAAGAAAAGCATACATAGATATAATTAGCAAGATCCCTTCAAATTTCTAGATCTTAGTTTCATTTTGTGCATAAAGTTCAAATTCAAGAGATCTAGCTAAAATTGCTTTAGTTTCGCAAGTAGTTTATTGAAAAATTCATAGCTTGCTGTTAAGGTAGTTTCATTTGCTGTTCAATAATTTCAATATTCTGCAATCAGTGCTTTTAATTGGCTGCACAAACAGCAAGCCAAGATCCCAATGAAAGCTTGCTTTCCTTGGTTCCTTTTTCGTCGGTTTAGCTAGTTTAATTTCATTAATTTTTTGAGATAAAGTAGGCTGACCCAAAGGCACTCTTAAAGTNATAATATCATTACACTAAGAAATCATCCTTAGTAACTTAATAGGCTCTACCCCCCTTGGCTTCGTTAGGAGTTGAGCCTAAACAGAGGAGTCAAGAACAAGGTGATAGCCTTGACTCGAGACTTGCTCCCAAGGACACACCGAGTGGCTTGAAGATTTCTGCCACGTGATCCAGGTGTGTGAAAAGGCGGCAACAGGACCAAATAAACTGGTAATGTCAAGGGTGTAAGTAGGATCCATGCAGGTAATGGTTTAATTATAACAATTGCATGGAGTGATGAAGGCAAGAGGTCTCACACCTTGTGGATGTTTAGAAGTTTACCCTACATTCATATAGAAATGTATCATGCCTGTATATGTTGTTATGAGCTTAGTAACCCAAAAAAAAAGTGAGCACTGGTGGTCTTGATTATGGTAGGGCATCCTATATGAGGTANCTTTGAGGCATTTGTTATTCTAATTCACTTGCTGTCATTTAGCAGGTCTTACAGAGAAGAAAGGAAGCTGCTGTCCAAAGTGGCTTTTGGAGCGCTCAAATCCCCCCAGGGGTCTCTCTTTTGTCACATAATTTGTAATTTTTTTGCATAAACTGTAATATCTTGGTTTCAGCCTGTATAAGGACCAAGAAAGCTCTATTTTATCAGTGCTTTGATGTTGTAACCTCTTTAATAAAATCATCCTTTGAATAGGCTCTTTCGAGCCCATTCCCCATCCCCCCTGGGGGGATTCGCGTCGGTGCCATTTTCGTCGTTTTCTGCTTATTTCCTTTTACTAGAATTGATCTGATTTGCAGGGTAGTATATTTGATCTTGTTGTTAATTCCATATTCCATATCTTACTTTCAAAAGTAATCATAATACTTACCCCACGATTTCTCGAGTGACCCGAAAGGGGAAAGAGATTCGTGGTAGGATTAATCAGAAAACCATATTTGTGTAGTTGTTTTATTTTTTCTATCATTTGTTTATCAGCAGCCTTAAAATTAACCCCTCCTTGATTCCCCGATTGAGATCCACTTGGATCGAAAGAGGTTCTTGGAGGCTTTTCTTTTAAACAAGAACACGTCTCTTAATAACTTATTAAAATTTACAAGACTCTAGTGTGTATGCTCTGCACTTGGCTATGGTTCGTTCGATCATTCAAGCTGTATCAAAATCACTTGGGTGACTAGCATAATTAGAACTCACCCTCCCCAGTTAACAAACCATCAGGTGAAAATCCAACACCTCGATCAAACCTTTACGGTGGCAAAATACCCAAAGGAAGCGGGAACCTACTGAAAAGTGACCTCGGGGCGNGTCGCGATTAAGCAATAGTGTGATTGAATTCATAGTATTCCTGAATACAAGGTAGCATTGAGTGGATATGCATTAAGAGATTTTATAAATCTTGTAGTTATGCATTGAATGGATGCATATGAAAATCCTGAATAAATGTTGTAGATATGCATACATATGTATGAGTGCAAATGTCATGATGCATTGCATGAATGCATCGAGATAGTGCATGTGTTATTATGACTATCCAATGGCTGAAATGGTGAATTGATGATAATTCTAGAATCCTTTCAAGAGCTGTTATGAATGCAGGATGGTAAGTGCATGAAGAGGGTAGTCATGATTGATTGGCTGCCGAAAATACTCTATGGAAAGGCAAGGTGGTACAAATAATACGCCTATGAAGTAAGGAGTATCTAAACATTTCCTTTAATTTGCATAAATGATGTGACTATACCTTGCAATTTTAGTATGATAATGATTCACATGAAGTAAATGAGTTTTGGTAATATTGATGCGGTTAACAGCTAGAAGTATTTGAATTCTATAATTCTGAAAATGCTTCAGTGATTGTTGCAGCAATGAAAAAGTTATATGCATCAAGACTTACCAAGTGTTTGGTTGATTGAAGTTCAGGTTTCAGGTAGATTGTTTGGGGCATGGAAATGAGGGTAATACCATGACAAAGGTCAAAATCTAAGAGCCAAACCTCATGAGAAGAGTCTCATGGTTGTGAAAATAGTTGTGTGCAGAATGCGTTGTTAATTTGAAATTGTAAATTTCAGATTTGAGGAATTGCTAACAACTACTAATCACTATTGGCTTGCATAGAATTGTGTCAGGAGGACGTGTTGTAAGTGGATGTTCATGTTATGCTAGTAAGAATAAAATTATAATGGGCATAGTGGTGCCGCTTAAAAGAGACCAATAAATGAGGATCACCTCATTGCTAAGCAAATAAATTTCTGTAGTAGACAGAGTTGCAAATTCATATTGAATTTAATTATTAATGCCATTGCTTGGTTATGGAACAATCAAATTTGGATTGTATTAGTAGATAATGATTGACTGTTTGGCTACTTGATGAATGTGCCAAGGGTACACATTGCAGGAAGACCATGTGTGATGGTCTGCAGGAGCCAAACTTCATGGGGAGGTTTTCCCCTATCTTGGAAATGGGTTTCAGGTGAAACTCCATTGGACATTTTGGAAATGTCCCATCTGCACTACATGTTTGGTAAGCAACATGAGTGAGATGGTATAGATTATGTCAGTAAGACATGTGTGGGGTATGGAATGTAAAAAGGAGTTGGGATGGAAAACCAAGGGATTGTCAACTCAAAGAATGGAGCCCCCATTCCTCGTTAATGAAGGAATACTGCATCTGCAAATGGCTAAGTGTTCTATAACCCTAGCTAAGAATATGCATGTCAAATTGTTAAATTCAATATGCATAGCATGTTTTGATTTTATTTCCATTATGACAGATTGCTTGAGTATGAATAGGGCCTACAGGGCTCACATTGGAAAGGGGTGCACACTTTCCCGATGTCGAGTCATGAAAGGGTTTTCATTATTGACTACACCCTAGGGAGTGGACGCACTCCTAGCGTTTCAATACTTGATAGTGAATGATATGAAATATGATCACAGTTTTAGAGCAATAACGCTGATGAGTTTGCTTATATTGCTTGTGTTGGCAGGCCAAACATATGCAATTTGGTGTTGCACACTAAAGCAAAATGGTCGTGGTAAAGTTTCCTTCCCAGTCGGCGTGAAGGTGCACTGGAAGGAGATGTTGGGTTGTTATATGCCTGGGGATCCATAGTAGATCCTGGACCTGGAAATGGTCGTGGTGAATTTTCCTTCCCAGTCGGTGTGAAGGTGTACTGGAAGGCGATGTTGGGCTATTATATGCCTGGGGATCCATAGTAGATCTTGGACCTGGAAATGGTTGTGGTAAAGTTCCAAGCCTAGTCGACGTGAAGGTGTACTGGATAGACATTAATTATTTGATGTTGTGGAGCAGCTTGCGTGTTGACGTAACATCCAAGTCCATAGGCAATCCCAAGGCTTGCAGAGCGAAGTAGGACCCTGTGGACCAGAGAGGAAACACACAATACATATAAGTATTGGATTATCTTGCAGCTTCTTACTTATGAATATACATGTGTATATGATTTGGTTATGATATTCTAAGCTCTTGTTTAAGAGATAAAAACGGATGAGAATAAACTAAACATGTGAATCTATTCAATGTTTGAATATAGGTATCGCTGGGAGCGAGGACTATGAGGGCATCCTAGGGGTGCATGTGGACATGTGAATGTCCTAATGAGCTCGAAATGAACAATAATGAAAAAGGTGCTAGTGGGACTATGAAGGTCCTGGCATTTGAGAGTTGTAGACAAACCATGTGGAGAGACTCCATGGTTGAGAGGTCTGGAATAAACTAGAGACACTAAGTGTCATGGCCAAGAAGGGTTGGTCCAGCATTCACGGTGAAGTGAAAGAGACTAAGAGCATGAAAACCACAGTGGTGGTGTGGGTTCCAAAATGGAACAAGACAAAGAGGGGAAAAACTCTTGCTACTTTCTCTTTCCTTTTTTTTTGATTATATATATATATATATATATATATATATGAAAACAGAAGATTGTTGAATGCATGTATGGCTGAAAATAGAATGTGTTTATTTGCTTAAAATAAATTGTGAATGCTGGAATAGTTAATTCCCTGCCCAAGAATGGACATGAATGAGCTCATGTGCCTGTTGGGAAGGAATGAAAAGTATGAAAGTCTCCTTGATAAGACTTGGACTGCCATGCCACTTGGGCAATTAATTGACTGATTTTAATGCCTATATTATGCTTGGTCTAACAGAATTACAATGATGCATTTCAAAGGTGAGAAAAGTGAAATCCAGTCGTGCACATTGATCATGGAAGCAGACCAAAAGCTATTGGACTTGGCTAGAAGTCTCCTTCAAACAATTGCCAAGACCCAAGAAAATCTTGGAGAGATGCTCAAGATACAGAAAAGGCAGAATGAGATGAACCACCATATTTTGCAAGACTCTATTTGTTTGCAAAAGGAGGTAAAAAGCCTTCTGGGAGCAATCCATAAGGGAAAGAAAAGTGGATCAATGATGGGGCATTCATCCAATCGGTTCGTTAAGAAATGTTCTAGGTATGAAGACTCAAAGGAAATTGAGTAGGTAAAGATGAAGCAGCCAGCGAAATGTTGGAAATGTGGAGGACATCATTACCGCCGGGACTACCCAATGAGGGAACATCAAGAGGTTAGCAGCCACAAAGTTCCTAGACTTAGGGATGAGGCAAAAGCTAAGAACCAGCAGGAGAAGCTCGTGGAAGCCAAAGGGCTTGGTCCTGAAAGTTCAAAGTAAATAATTGAATGTGGGACAGATCTACACAATTTTGAAATTTTTGGATGTCCAAATTGTATATGTATTCCTATGTATTGGAACACCGAGGATGGTGTTATTCCAAGGGGGAGATGATTGTAATACCCCAGCTTTGACCCCATTTGCATTAAAAGATACATGATGTCTATATTGTAATTAATCGTGGTATAGAGCTAAAGGCAAAAGCCCCACCATCGATTTGGTTTTGTTATGTTTCAGCGATTAGGATCGTTGCCGATGGTATATTGTGCTATCCATCACATTATAGTTTTGGCATCATGTAAATATGCACTTTAATTAAAATGAACCTACAACCAGCTATGGTGATGCAACGATAATGAAAAGGGCCTTATTTCCTAAGGTTAAGGGGGGGAATTGTTTAACCGTGGGAGCCATTGGGAAAGTGCCATGTGTCAACCACCTTCTTGTCTCTTTCATCCACCAAGTCCTTTGGGCAGGTGTTAGCTGAGGGCAGTTACTGCTTGAGGAAACATGGGCATGGGGGGCATCAGTATGGCAGGATACTGTCAGCTCTGACGGTATGCATATCCAGTGGCAGAGCCATCATTTCCCTCATGTAGGCAGTCAGCCTGGTCTTCACCTTCAGGATTGTGGTCTGGGGAATTCCATCCTCACATGGGAGTGGTTCTATCTTTCCTCACACACAGGCTAGGATTTCTTCCTCACATAGCGGGTTGGGGAAATGTTTTCTGTCACCCACGATTTCCCTATGAAGGTCCATTCATGATTTTCTGCAGTGTGTATGTGTTCCCATACCAATTTGTGGTCTGTGCATACATTTTTCCTCCTATCCATGCAGAGAGTCTGTTTTCTTTTCCAACTCTGGGCTATGCTTTTCCCGTGCTTCATTGTTGAGATAGGGGCCATTGTCTTCCCCACATTTTTCATTGCTATGGCCTCATTTACATTTTTGAGCTGCTGTAGGTTATTATTGAGTCGTTTTAACTACGATAGGGCCAAGAACGACACAGGAAATTGGATTTCCAGGTCCAAGCTGTGAATCGCTTGTTTGTTGCGTGTATGCAGTGGATGGTATTTGGACTGTGTTGGAGTGAGATGAGGGCTTGGTTTGCTTGATAAACCTGGTGTGTTTGGGAACCACATAGACAGAGCTAGAGGGCTGGCTTTCTTCTCCACAACCCCTGAATAGCACTGGAAGGGAGGTCAGGATTTGAGGGACTGTGTAGTAGAGAAGAGACTGATTTCCTTGTGTTGGGTGTGTGTGGGTGTCCTAGAAGTCAGGCTAGTTCTGGTGTAGGTGTATTTAGCTCTTCAATGAGCTCACCAGCTTAGCATTCATCTTTTCCCAGCTCCTTGATGGTCTGATAAACCCAACTGTGTTGGTTTGGCCAATTTGTTGATGGCCTTATAAACCCAACTGTGTTGGTTTGGCCGATTTGTTGATGGCCTGATAAACTCAACTGTGTTGGCTTGGCTGATTTGTGTATCCTTGGCTATGTGTAAGCCTGCTTGCTCCTTATTCCTTGGGGAATCATGCCCAGCTCGGGGGTGGCAGCGTTGCTGAGAGATTAAGGAGCACGCTGGCCTATGGTTGGGTGGAACGTTGCAGCATCGTAGCTGGTTACGGGACGGGTTCTTTACAAGATAAGTATTCTTGTCTATTTCACTTCTGCAATCATATTTACTATTAATGAATTATGATGAACATGTTAAATGCTTGAATGTATGGTTTTGCTTCCGCTATATGATAATCATGTATGCATGTCTTTACTTCTAAGCATTTTTATCAGTTTATATGTATGTACATGTTCATGGGGCCAGTTTCCCGGATGGTTAATGGCATGGTATCATCCTCTTCGCCGGTCGGAGGGTCGGGGACGTTACATTTTTTTGTTTTTATCTAAACGTTTTAGATTTCTCACCACCTTTCTTTTTGGTATCTTGAGTGTAGGTTTAAAATCAACAGAAAATAACTGGGAAAAGTGGCTGGCATTATTACATTTGATAGTGGATTGTGGTCCCATCATATTAAAATTTTGTAAAGGATAAAGCACTGTATTATCATATTGTCCACCGACAAGTGCCATGTTTCTTTTTCTTAAATCGAAGATAGTTGAGCTGGAACTTACCCTTAAATAAGGTAAAAATGAATTTAGAACTTATAGTTAAATAAATTAAAAATGAATTTATCATCTAATATATTGTTTATTTTAATATAATAAATATTATAGCAAAGATGAGCTGAAATAATAAAAAGTATATCATTTTAGAGCAATATAATATAAATATCGTTTTAAAATATTTGATTTAAAAAATGGATTTACTATCTAATATATTTTTTATTTTATTTTATTTATATTATGTAATGTAATATTAATAGCTAAAATATTATTAATTTAAAATGACTTTTAATGAAAAAATCATAATATTAATATCTAACATGTCCTCAAAAAAATGAAAAATGAAGCATCTCATTGCTCACCTCCAAGGTGAAACGAATCTATAGACATTGAAAAAATTAATTGCATATTTCATTCTTGAGAATGATTGGTAGGTGAATCGCTCTAATTCTTGAGTGGATTTGATCCCTCTAATTCTTAAATAGACATTAAAAAAAATTAATTACACATTTCACTCCTTAGAATGATTGGTAGACGAATCCTTCTAATTCCTGAGTGGATTTGATGCTAATTACTGGAAACTAAAGATAGTAAGCTTACATGGATATATTCCCTCTTCACATGTAATATCAATGGATAATTTGACCCCATGTAATTATCCGCAAAAATGTGTTGGCCTTGCACATAGTTTTTGGTTTTAAAACCATGTGCAATGCCTCCTAAAAAACCATGCAAGGCTTCTTAAACAACCCATGGTAAATTGCACTAAAGAAGGTTTGTTAAATTTTCTTTACCAAATTTCAATTAAAAATAAAAAAATAAAATAAAAAATAAACTACTAAAATAAATTAAAATTTCCAAAAATATATTATTTCAAACACTAATCAATACTTTCATTTCCCAAGATTGTTTTTTCATGAGCATTGTACCATCCTTCTTATTTTTTTTTGTTGCCAAAACCTTCAAATTATCTTATTTCTGGGGATTACCACCATTTAAATAATTAAAAAACCATTACAATCTTAATATTTTGATCCACCTATATTTTCATTTGCATTTCAAATTATCTTTTATCCCTCATCAAGTCATATACCTAGACAATATGCATGTTGCAATAATTACAATATTGTTTTGGACATTAATCATGGCCTTACAACCTTTGAAACTTGAAACTAAATTGTGGCCTTACGACCTTTGAAACTTGAAACTAAACTCTGAACATTGGAGTTTTAGAAAAAAAATGCAATTGCCCATGACAAACGAGAAAATAATTGTAAGAGAATGAGTTATCGGTAAAGCATTTTCTTTCTCTCTAAATATGTTAAGAATACTTGTGCAATAAAAGAGCAATATTATTTGGACAGATAAAAATACTCTTGCAATAAAAGCACAATGGATAGAGCATGATTTTTACATAACAAAATAATAATAAATAAAAAAATTAATTATCCCCCAAAAAATGTTGGCCTTGCACATGGTTTTAAAACCATGTGAACGGCCTCCTAAACAACTCATTGTTTTAAAACCATGTGCAAGTATCCTAAACCATATACAATAAAACCATGGATTGTTTAGGAGGCCTTGCACAAATGGTTTCAAAACCATTTTCCAGGCCCTCCTAAACCATGTACAATAAAAACCATGTATTGCAAGGTTTTAAATAAGGGTTTTTAAACTATGGAACTATGAAAATGAAAAATAGAGATTGCATCACTAGGTGAATCCCTCTAAACCCTCTAATTCCTACACAGACAATGAAAAAAATTAATTACACATTTCATTCTTGAAAATGATTGGTAGGCGAATCCCTCTTATTCCTGAGTGGATTTGATCCCTTTAATTCCTCTAATCCCTCTAGTTCCTACACAGACATTGAAAAAAAATAATTGCACATTTCACTCTTGAGAATGATTGGTAGGAAAATCCCTCTAATCCCTGAGTGGATGATCCCTCTAATGACAGTAACTTAGTATTTTAATTGATTATCATGTTATATACTTGAGAGATTGTGATTGCTAATTGTGTGCAGGTATTTAAAATGTATTATTTCACTACATAAACTAAAGATACTAAGCTTACATGGATATACTCTAGTTTTGTGTCACAGCCCACCACTAAAACTAGCCTAGATCCAAATCCTAGGCTCTATCAAGCACCGAGAGGGATCAAATCTCCTGAAGTGCAAACGTCTTCTTAGGTATTGCACTCAATGATGTTTGCACCTCCGGACATTTGATCCCTCTCGGCGCTTGATAGAGCCTAGGATTTGGATCTAGGCTAGTTAACATTCAATTCAAGTAAGTTAACATCTAGTTCAATTTAGTTAACATTTAGTCCATGTAAGTTAACATTCAGTTCAAGTCAGTTCACTTTTAGTTCAAGACAATGAACATTTAGTTAAATCTAACTGAGGAAAGGAAGGGTGCTAATGTTTATATGGAATGAGTTCTAGTTAGCTCCATGTGAAATGCACCATGTGTTGATATCAGTGTGTTTACTAATCCTCCTATTTTGCCCTTCTACATGCTAGGTGTTTTGGCTTGTTATTAATATGTGAGGCATATGACAATTTCAATACAATTGCATACAATTGATTTTGCAGGGTTACATTGGATCTCTCTTCTCTACTGTTTTGGTGATATCTATTACCAGGAAAAATGCTTATGTGTTGTAAAACATTCTATGCAAATCTATCTATCATACTCAAAGAATTGATCGGTTTTTCATCCTCCGTGTTTGGAGGGTTTTCCCAGGGTATATCTTATATCTCATGGTTGATTTATTATATGGATGATTTATGGAGTTGATTTATGTGGATGATATAAATATTCTTATGTGGATGATATACAGATTCACATGTGACTGATTTATGAAATTCATAAATGCTGAAATTGTTTGATAAAAGTTTTAAAGTTCAGACATCTCTGATTTTGCTCAAACATCAACATGGTATCAAATCATAGGGTATCATAGAGATTAGTTTTGTAAAAAAAGATAAACCTACATAGATATTGAAGTGTTGAGCAAAACATTTCAGCCATGACATCAATCTCCATTCGACCAGAAGAGTGACTTGAAGGCAGATCAAACTTCAACACATGGAAAGAGAGGGTGTTGAATATTCTTGAAGAGAATGATATTGATTCATTTGTGACACTATGGTATAGGATCCTACCATCAATTAAGGGTGAATCAAATTCAATAATAATGAATAAAAGGAAAACCATATCATCTTTGATTTGGATAATGACAATCTCATGTCCATGATCATTACGTTGAAGACCACAATGGAGCGTTTTGATACACTCACCAATATTTTCAAGAAGAAGGCCTCGAGTTAATAAGAGGGGTGAATCCAAAGCAAGGTTGTGTACAATAAAGAGGATAATATTTTTCTCATGGAAAGAATGAAGAAAGGGAGAAATCCTTTCACTACAAAGAAGATTTTCCATTCAAGTGAATAAAGAAGGACTCTGATATTCTCCGCAAGGGTGCAAAGATCAAGAGGGATCCCACACAAATAAATAAAAGGTAAGTACTTTATATTTTGATTGTTATATGTTGTTATAAATCATATCTAAATGCTTTTGAATATTTTTCATTACTATCATATAAATATCCATTTTCCCGAACTTTGGAATTGTGTCGAGCATATACATTATTGTTTGTCTTTTATGGCATATTGTTTATCTCACGAGTCCATATTATGTGATATAATATAGAATTGATATAAAAATTATGTATGATTGATATATTCTTATATAGTACTGATATAAAGCTGAAAATTTCCTTCATAATACATGATATAGAGGACTGCATCCTTGCTTCATGAGCTATGAACATAGGATTGCATGATTGGTCATAATATATCAGATGGAGGTATTCATGCTTGCTTCATGAGATACGAATATAGGGATGAATATTTCCTTCATAAAATATGAGTTTTTGAACTAATATAGGGTTGCAAAACATCACATATGATATCAATGGGGTTATGTCATAACATTGATTTAGTATGTGTATATAATTGTGTGAACCATTTCCGGTATGTTGAAAGTTTTCATGTGATTACAATTCTTGGTTATGTAATGTTATTAATAATTTGGATAATTTTATTGTAGGGAAAAACATATTCTTTGAACTATAAGAAGAGAATGACATGGAGTCATTTGGATGACTGATCTTGAAAAGAACATATTGAGAGGTTCATATGTTTCTTAAGAAGAATACATAATAGAAGGCCTAATTCGATTCGTAGAAATGTAAGGAATCCTGAAGGTAATGTATTTATCATAATTATATTCATATATGTGTTATATATATAGAAGTATGTGTCTCTATGATGGAGGACTCAAATTTATGATTCTCGCATCCTAGATCTTGAGCGGGAGAAGCTAGATTTGCTAGCTCTTGAATAACAACTAGTGGAACTGGTTAAATTAATCTCCTTCTATGTAGAAACCATGTATGGTACTCATATTCAAAAGGAATCTATATGTAATAATATCGAATAATTCTCAAGTTTAGAGGTGTAACAGTCATTGGATAATATTTTTCTTTCGTTGAGGAAAAATGTTCAGTAGAGTTCTTGATAGGATTCAAGAACAATAGATTGTAAATCCATGATCACACACATAAAGATAAATCTGATTCTTGTTCATATTTGTAGGATCTTGTTGGAGGAGCAAGTCGATTTATCGACTTGCTAGCCGACTAATCTCATAGATTATAGATATATCTATACATGTTCTAGGATCAGTTATATGCTTTATAGTTAGTACATAGACATGTAGAACAAAGCATGTGTTGTGTTACCTACTTGGTACAAGAGTATGTGGATCCAAACATGTCTCAGTTAGTGAAAGTAAGTTTCATGGATATATGGATTTTGAGTAGTACATTGATCGATAAATATCACATCAAATATGTTTCTCAGATAAATCATATTGTGAAGAAATAAAAATTTAAAAAGTTCCTATTTAGTTATATCCGAGACATGGTGTAGAAAGGAGTTGTGTAACTCTTGTACATATCCATGGATGAGGAGATTTGCTAGAATATTTACTAAGACTCTGTCCATAACAAGCTTGGTATAGTATAAAAATACTCCTCTAGTTGAAGAGGGAGTATTGATGTATCTTCACAAACAACAATAGTTAAAAGTCCCCAAAATAGTTAGTCATGGTACATGACTCAAGAAACCAGGGGATGTGACACCTTGTGGAGAGAATCCACATGAGCATAGACATGGTCAAAGTATTAGAGACTATTGGATACTCTAGAAGAGTTATAATTTGAAATGTTAGAGAACTGTTAAACCTGATGGAGAGGTTAGATAGACATACACTTGGCTATGTCGGGTACTGTGATATGGAATCACTATGAAAGTGATCAAGCCTTGAAGAACATCATAGAGAATGACAAGCTCACTAAGAACTTATTCAGATGGTAGAAGATTCTTGAAGTCAACAAATGTTGAATATTGAAAGAAAAATAATATTTTATTTCTGCATGATTTTACACATTTGATGTATAATTTTGTATATGATGGATATGAAATGCATTGTTTCGAGTTTAGAGAAATTGCATTCTAGATTGGATCCAGTTGATTCTACTATTTGTAAGTAGTTGGTTGGTATCTGATTAAACCTCTTGTATTTATTCTTACTAACTAAGCATATGTTTGAGTACCTTTGAGGTGCATTATAACAGGTTATTTATTGTATTTTGATGCATAGTGTTGACACAGATCTATCGACAGGGGTTTGCACATTGTTGAAACCCCTTTCCACCATGATTTCCCTGAGAACTGACTCGGATAGGTTTTTCCCTGTCCAACAACACCTGTGAAGTAGATGAAGTCTCACCCTAGATGTTTGAGGGAGAGATGTAGGAACCAAGTTTCCGTAGTAAGGAGGAGGATTCGTGCACCTATTTTCTCTCTATCTCAGTGTTAACCAGAGATATAGGTGAGTGTTTAACATCAATAGTTTGTATTCAGTCACATCAAAAACTATTCTCATCATATATAGTTAACACAACATTTTATCCATTCCATAAAGAGATCGACAGGTATAGAGACATTCATCATATACAAACATATTATCATTCATAAACATAAATAATCTCACAGCATTTACTTAGATCGCATCATTTAGACCATAAGAAAACAAAACCATAAGATTAGAAACCAAGACCCATAATTTCCATCATCATCTTCCCATGTCAGATTACTTGCGTATACCAAAACATGTTTCCAAAATACATCTTAAGTCGACAACCTCAGACCGAAATAGCAGATATAAAGATGTAAAATAGATAACTAAATGGTGATCTCTCCAAAACACTGAAAATCTTATGATGATCTCTTCCTACTACATTTCTAATTCTATATATAGGCTTGCTCCTTTACAAAATGGTCCACTTACGGCCAACTACCTAACTAACTCGGACCAAAAAGTAAAAAATAATGACCAAGACGACACTTTTCGACTTCTTCACCTTGCGCATTATTCTTCGAATTTGGTTGCTTGTGCACCATGCGCATCCATATCTCCTGCCAACAGGCCCCAAACACAAACTTGTGGCCCGTCCTTGATTCACGTCAGCTAGATATTGTCTATGTGGTGATTTTGATCTTGAAGTTCTCAAGTTGTTGTTTGAACTCATCAACCGCTTCATTTACCTTCATGTTGATTGTTGCACATTATTTTGCATCCTTATCTGTCAGATGATCTGTAAGTTTCTTAGTTACTTTCTTGTAATTCTCCTATGTAGCTTGAAACACATTGAATGCCTTTAGCACCAGCTGCTTTCCTATGTCCTGGAATTCATCTAGTTGAGTTGTGCGAAACTGATGGTGCTCCCTTTATTTGCTGTCTCTCTGTTGCAGTACTTTCAGATCCTCTGCCTTACTCACCTTCCCTATGGGTGGCATCATTTTGAGGGATGTCTGCAATGTTATTAACTATGCCTAGGCCTCATGTAGCTATGCACTTAACTATTGTAGTTTCTTATCTTGAACCACACTCATCCAAAACTGCCTAGTGTCATCTGTGACTGCCTTGGCCATATTTTTTTCTCTCTTCAAATTGTGCTGAAACACCTTCAATATTCACCTTGCATTCTGCAACCTGTTCTAGCAGCATGCTTAGAACTACCCATGCCTGCATTTTTTCATTTCCTCTTTTCAGGTCTATGATTAGTCGCAAAATCTTGGCCTTCGTAAAGATCTCCTCTATGATTTCAGGGATTTCCTAATAGGTGAATGAAATGGATTTTTTTAGCCTCTCCTTATCATCCATGATCTTTTCTTTGTCCATTAATTGTACTTATTATGCCTTATTTAGGCGTTTATTTCTTCCTACACCAGCGCCTCTTGTTCTTGCGACTTCACCAAATGGTCGCTAAGAATTTCCTCCCTGTCAGTGAGATCCTAGCTTGCGTTCTTTTGCAACCATACAATAATGTGGGTTGGAAACTCATTGACATCGAGATTAATTGAACAAAACTGTTTCATCGTGACATCAATGTCCTCGCTTCCTATCTCCAATGCCCATGGTGGAATCTGCACAATTCTGACTTTCTTTCATGTGCATAATTCTGCGGCTCTCCTTTGTAACACATTCGCTTGTAGCACCTTTTCTAAAATTGCATTAGTCAAAGATTGCAATATATTCTTTACCTCATGAAAACATTCCGTCGAGTGTTATTTTAACTTTGCCTCACTTGCAGTGGTTGCTGTGGTGATCGCGGTGATAATGCAAGTCACGTGGTCACCTGCAATTGTTGGGGTGCTGCTAGCTTCACCTTGCTCATACCTTCACTTTGTTTGACCTTCTTCAAATTGTTGCTCCATCTCGAAGTCTGTTGGAGTCTTAGATGACTCCTCCCATGATTATTTCTCACTTTCCTGCTCTTGTGTCTGGCCTATAGGGGAATCAGGTGGGGGACTTACCTCAGTATCTAACAACTCTTCCCTGCTTACCAGGACTTTCCACTCGATAGACCATTCATCAATTATAGTGTTGAGTTCTTCTGTTAACGTATACTAGGTGGTAAGCCACTACTTTTCCTTGTCTCAACATGCTTGAATTTGAATTGTGTGCAGAGCTATCACAAATCTTGCTATTCGATGATACTTCATCATTGCCTCCTCTAAAAGGTGTGGAACCTTTTCTACTACAAGCTGCAGTGCATCCCAATAGAGATAGAACTAGATTGTGTAGTCAATCAGGAACTCCCTCTTGTTGATATACCACAAATTTTGATATATTTCTCCCTTGCATACCTAGGAGAATTCAACTTCCATGCCTTGATAGTATTTTGTATCCATCCATCCAACTAGCACAATCAATATCAGTAACCTGGAATAAGTGAATAACCACTTACCTTCTTGGATGAGCATCATGTCCTCTGCCAATTGATTCAGCAAAAAGAGTGACCAATTTATTTGTATTCCATCAGCACACTACTCTACACATGCTGTCACTCCTTGTGTACATTGGTTCGATCATTTTTTCCTTACCATTTTGACAACCAACATATTGGTCACAACTCAAACTACACGATCATTAATTTTACTAATAACATAGACCCTGTTGTCACGGTCCACATCATATTTCTTCTTCAACTGGACTGCAAATATCTTGTCATTGATTTTTTTGTGAAATTATTGTGATGGATCAGCCCCCTTCATGGGAAACCCAACTATTTACTGTTGGAACATATTAAACCCACTCATAACTTAGGATAAAATAATTAGTCATTATTTGATTAATTATTCACCCACTAGCTTAATTGGTTGGTATCCACTTGCACCTTAAAGTCAATACATGCCATTTATATCCCAGGAATGCTTTATTTCTGATTCTGGGTTGATCTTGACCACTTTTTGGCCATCCAAAATTAGTATACAACACTTTACAATAGACTCTTCTTTATTCATCTTTTCCAGCTTTTATGTGGATAAGGTAAAGCTAGTCAACTAGGAAATTGGGTGCCTTTGTTTCCAACCCATTCTTCATGACTTTCTCTCCATTTTCTAGGATTAGCATGTTTTCCCATCTCCCTTGAAAACCCACTCATGCTTTTTCCAATTCGTGAGGTCCTTAATAGATTTGGGAAGTGCTTTATCCACCTATGGGGGTTTTCTATATTTTGGTAGGTCATCCTTTTTGAGCTTGATGAGTTGTCTCCATACAACTAAATTTTCCTATGACGAATGTACTATTTATGTATACTATTATTTATAATTATTAAATGAAAGGATATACACCAATATTCATCTCTTCATTCATGTGATTCAATCTCTTTTCTTCTCTCTAGTTTTCGTGTGTATGCTTGTGAGAATTCTTAGTAGAAAGATCTATTTCATGTTCTTCTTCTTAGTGTCATTGCTCATAGAATTGATATATTATTTCTACATGGTATCAGAGCTATGGGGAGCACAACCATGCAATATTCTACATGGTATAAGAGTAGCAAGGTTGATTGAGTTCTACAGAGTTGAAGAGCGCATCCAGTCTCCTATCCCTCTCCAAAGAAGAGCTTGTCTAGCTTACAAGATTTTCTCCTAGTTTGTTTTGTAGGTTGCAGAGAGTTTATCCTTGAGCACATAAATTCAGAAATATGGATTCTCCTTCATCAATAATTCTTACTCCCTTCAACTACCACGAATGGAAAGCCAAAATTTCCATTCTATTGCGCAGTAGGGGATTATACAGAGTTACTCTAACTTTGGAGAATGATCACAATGCTATGATTGAGAAAGATAAGTGGCATAATAGGTTGGATGAAGCATATGGATTTATTTTCCTCTCTATTTCTCCTGATATACTCTTTCATCTATATGGTTTGACCACTCCAAACCAAGTATGGACTCAATTGGAGTCTCTATTTGGAGTTCGAGATGAGCTAAGAGCGCATCAATTGGAGATTGAATTTTTCTCATTGAGTCCAAGAAATTTAGAATCTCTTGAGGGTTTCTTCACCAATTTCAAGTCACTTGTTCTAATTCTCAATCAATGTGGGATTGAGAAAGAATACTATCAATTAACCCTTTCCATTACTTCAAAATTGGGTCCTGATAACTCAATTTTTGTGTCTACTTTTCATGCTACTAGGCTTGATGTTCCTAAGTGGAAAGTGCCTTCTTTAAATTATTTTCATGATTCACTAACAAAGGAGAAATATAAATTTTTCCATACGAGTGTCCTTAATTCTTCCAAGGGCAAGGATCATTCTCTCTTGGTTCAAGGAAACAAGAATGTCAAATCCAAAGAAAAGCAAATTGTGAAGAAGCCACAGTCAGAAATTGAAGATGATAGCTTGAATCCTACTGATGAAGATTCAGTAAAGAAGGGTAAGAAGAAAGGGAGCACATCCAAGTTTTATTATTTCAGAAAGGGTTTTCATTCATATAAGAAGTGTTTCAAGAATAATATGGACATCATGTCTCAGCTTCTTGAGAAGCACAAGATCGAAGTTCCAGATGAACTAGAAAAGCTTGTTGATTCTTCATAACAATGTCATAGTGCGCAGTTCCAAGGTGATATAACTTATTCTTTGAGTGATAGAGTTCTATCCTTTTCTCATGTCTCTGATATATATTTAGTCTCTAATATATCAGAATCAGAAATATCAGATTCTTTCTTTGATAATCCTCCTCTTAGTCTACTAGATTCATCTCCCAAAAATTGTGATTTTTCACTAGATATTGACTTGTCTTTGAGCAGCTATTCCTCACAAGCTTATATATCTGATTTAGAAGATTGTTTGCAGGATGATATGTATGTCATGACACAAATCATATCACCATCCATACCATATACCATACATCTAAATAATCCTAAGACCATACAAATCCCAAGTTCACTAGTTGATTCCTCATTGGTCTCTTATGCAATGTTACTTACCTTACATGGTTTGAAGTCTTTCCTATATTTAAGTGGCTGGTTTCCATTAACTTAGTCATATTTTTACTGATATTAAACATGTTTGGATCTGTTCTAAACACTTATGGTTCATATCTTATGTCCATCCATCAATCAGTTTTTTACACCTATCAGTTTTCCCCAGTTGCTCATAGTTGTCCTAGTCTAGGCCAATATCCTCATGGATTCACTGAATATTTTGTATTTGTTGTTCCATATGCTATTGTTTCTTATATATCAGAGTTTTATCAGCCTCATATCATGTCTAGGTAGGTGCTACATCAGATTGGAAAATTGACATGTGATTCACATCACAATTTTGCAGTTATTCAGGGAATTGGGTGTGAAATAAATTGTCTTAATTTTTGTACTCTTTGGGAAGGAGTATGCACATATATATTTTCCATTTTAGATTATGTTTGCAGATTAGAGTTTGACAGAAGCAAGAAGAATTCATATAATTCTCCTACTTCATCAGTTGACGATATACAAGGAATCTCTCCTCTTCTTTCTTGCAGGTTCTACACTCTAGCGCATGATCATGGAGTTCATGATTTCTTCAACAAGTCTTCCATCCAAAAGTAGTTCATTCAGCTCATTCAAGTGAAGATAAATATATGTTTAAGACATATTATTTCAAATTTTTTGCCTTGTCCTTTCTCGAGGGAGTATTTTCCCCACATGCTTTTTCCTCTTTCCTCACTTTTCTGGACATGAATAATTGTTAAAGGGTGACCATAGCCTTGTTGGGCCCTATATGCATCCATATGCACCCATATTTTTTGAAATACCATCATAAAGTCATACTTAGAGGGGGGTATTGGTATATATTAAATCCACTTATAACTTAGGATAGAATATTTAATCATTATTTGATTCATTATTCACCCACTACCTTAATTAGTTGGCATCCACTTGCATATTAAAGTCAATACATGCCATCTATATCCCAGGACTGATTTATTTATGATTCTAGGTTGATCTTGACCACTTTTTGGCCATCTAGAATTAGTATACAACACTTTACAACAGATTCTGCTTTATTCAGCTTTTCCAACTTTTCTGTGGATAAGGTAAAGCTGGTCAACTAGGAAACTGGGTCCCTTTGCTGCTAACCCATTCTTCATGACTTTCTTTCCATTTTCTAGGATTAAATTTTTTTTCCATATCCCTTGAAAACTCACTCATGTGTTTTCCAATTCGTGATTTCCTTGATATATTTGGGAAGTGCTTTAGCCACCTATGGGGGTTTGCTATATTTTGGTAAGTCAGCCTTTTTGAGCTTTATGAGTTGTCTCCATACAACCAGATTTTATTATGAGGGATGTACTATTTATGTACAATATTATTCATCATTATTAAATGAAAGGATATACACTGATATTCATCTCTTCATTCATGTGATTCAGTCTCTTTTATTCTCTCTAGTTTTCCTGTGTATGCTTGTGAGAATTCTTAGTAGCAAGATCTATTTCTTGTGCTTCTTATTAGCATCATTGATCATATAATTGATCTATTATTTCTACATTTATGAAATCAGTTCTACAATGACTGGTACCTTAGTATCTAGCCACAAATAACCTCCATGAAAGCAAGCCAATAATTGCTTCACACATGCATTGCCTTCCGTTGTACGACCAAAGTGTGGCATGTGCATGAGGCCTAACAACCCTAACCTTTGTAGTCCCATCTCCCACTACTGCGGTGTGTGAACAATCGATCCTCCATCCCCCTTACCTTGCGACTCGAATGACTTAGCTATGCATTTTGTGTACGACAATAGGTCATGATCAATGTAAGTCATTTTCATCAAAAAGGGAACAATGTTCAGTGTGCAATGCATTCCAATTGGAATTTACAACATCCTAATGGGGCATCTCTGGTTCTTTTTCAATTTAATATTGGGAGCACTGGCCTTTCATGGGGGTGGGTAAACCCAGTGATTCCCGTAGTCATCTCCCCCTTCCTTTCCATGGATTCTTCACCTCCGATTGTTAACGATATGGCCTGCGCCTATGCTTCTACTTACACCCTAGTAGAACTTCTAGTGGTTCGCTTCTTCTTCGAAGGAGACTTGGGTCAATTTGCGCCCCTATTTTTTCATGGAATTCGTGGAGGTTCTGTCTGTAGCATGGCCATTTCATCTTCAATTGGTGTGCCTAAGGGCAATGAGTCATGAATGTTACCACTTGAAATAACTTGGGCCATCATTGCAACTCTATCAAACTCTTGTTTACAACTGTTCTTATCTAACACTCTACGCTTTGCTTAACTCAAAAACCAAAATAGTTCCTCCAACTTTCCCTTGTCGATTCTTATAGCTTGAATGCACTTGTGCGAATGATTTGGAATCATCATGACCAAATACTCCCTCGATCGACCAAATCTGCCACTGATTCTGCAAATCTAAAAATCAAATTCCTCATAAATGCGTGTCCCATCGAGTTGCGTCATCGTCTGTCTAGTGTAATTGCTTCATTAATTTCCCAATTTGACCATATCACATCCCCATGGACATCACCAAAATTCTTTCCTGGTGTGACCGCAACATTTTTCCTTTTTCCACCATTGGCTTCTAGTGCACTAGAGTCCTATGTAACACATCTTATATATATATATATATA